>JZKD02S2273800.1:12061-35328 GCA_000966675.3 Picea glauca
GGCGGTTGGACTACTTCAGCATGGTGGCTACCATTTCTCAATGGGACCCTGGTTCTCTAGTCTACTTCAACACTATGGTCCACACTTATCCATGGGACCCTGGTATATGGTTGTAAATCAAACGTTGAGGACAATGCTTTCATAAGGGGGGATTTCATAAGGGGGATGGAATGTAAGGTAGCTAGATAGGTATAGGGGGGGCCCAGAGGGCCCATAGTGATAATAGTGGAGGCCATTCAATGTAAGGTGGAATATGTCCACTATATTATTAAATAAGGTCCACTATGGTAGTTAGATATAACAAATGGGTAGTTAGATATAATTAATGTAAGAGGACTTCTTAGAAGGTTCTACTTCTAGAAGATTCATCCTCTAGAATGATCTTAGGTGATGGTAGCACCATATAAAGGGGTTCAAGCAATGTAATGGGAAATGAAGAGAAATATTATGTTTGGAGCTGAAGCTCATTAGGAGGAAGCCCCCTCGAAGAGGCAAGTGAAAAGGAGAGGATCCCTTCCATAATAGGATCCATTGTATGGTGTTTCCCTACCTCAAGGGTTCAATAATAATATAGTGTGGTTTCTTCTATCTTGCTTTGTGGATATATTGTGTATTTAGTATTTTTGGTGATTATACTTGTAGATCTATTCAGGTTCTTAACATACAGGAGGCCAGTATTCATTCTGGTAGGCATTCTCAGAACTGCGGTAGCACACTTGTGCACACTACAATTGGGTAGTTTTGTGCACAAGTTCTGGAGAAGCTGTTGCCGCCAGTCTATAGTCTCAGTATTCTCTGGGTTTGGACTTTCTGATTAGTTTTGTTATTCTTGCTTGGTTCACTATCCTTGGAGAGAGGTGCACTATCTTGTTTTTCTATCTATTCTAGGGTTTGATTCCAGAATGATTTTATGTCAAGGCTAAGGTGCTCGGGGGTGGCTTCGGCCTATGGTTGGGTGACAATAGTGATATTTTATATGGTTAAATGATCACATCCATTATATTCTAACACTATGGAAGACGATTGTAAGTCTGTGCACTTCGACTGCTGAGCTGTTTACATTCTAAGGCCAATGCCTTGATTCTCTGGACTATGCTCTGGGCAGTTTCTTCTCTCTGGTCTCACACTTCTTGTGGAGTTCTTAGAACTGCTTGTAACTCCGGTTCTGTTATCCTCTGTTGGAGCTGTTGAATGGCTTCAACAATATTCCCTACTTGAATTTCCATTAGGTTTTCTTCCATCTGTTCTAAGCCCATCATAGAGAGAAGTGATCTAGTGACTGCTTATTTAACTCCAATCTGCTTTGCGAGTAGCTGTTCCTTCTCCTTCTGGATCTGCACTCTATCCTCTGCAAAATTGGCTTGGATGTAGTATTTTTCCTGTTGTGCAACTTGACGTTTCTCTATTGCTTCCTCTTTTTCTTTCTTTAAGGCCTCTGTGGCCTGCTCTTTTTCCTCCTGAACACGACGAAGGCGAGCTTCGGTCGCATCTGCTGTTCGACGTAGCTGGACAAGATCATCTACAAACTCTATTCCTTCTAATGTCGGGGGTGCATTAGACACTATGCGACTGGAGTAGAGGGCTTGTTGTACCCCTTTCAGCTTTGCTTCAATTATTTCATACATGGTATCTTGTTTGGCTTCATTGCGCTGTAAGATATATTCTAAGATATCTAAGACAACAACGATGATGAAATCTATGTCATCAATCGTGAACACAATTTGCATCTCTGGTTTACTAGCTTTGGAATTCTTCCGCAATGTAGGTTTCGTGGGGGGGAAATTTATTTTCTTGGAGGTCTCAGCTTCATCAAGAGGATACCTAGGTGGTGTTACTTCACCTTGTTTTTGCTTCTCTTCTTCTCCTTTTTCCTCTTCTTTGTCTACTTCGTCATCACCTCCCCCTCCAGTTGAGTCTGAAGCAATCTCTTTTGAGGCGTTGTTCAACTCCTATACCTCTTCCTTTTTCTTACTTTTGCTATTGCTGATGAAATCCTGCAATAAATCGATCTTCTTCTAGTTCTACCAACTATGCAAGTCTCTCTTGAACATCGCCAGTGTCATCCATCTCTGTGAATGCTGCAATTCTGAGACTAGGAACCGAATATTCCATAGGGACAACTACTTCTAGACCATAAACCAAATTAAAGGGAGTCTGCATTGTCAGCTTCTTGCAAGTAGTTCTATAGGCCCATAACACTGCTGGTACTCTCAAATCCCAGTCATCCTTGTTCACACTGCAAATATTCGTCATCACTGTCTCCAAGATCTTGTTGAAAGCTTCGACCGTTCCATTCTCTTGTGGATGGTAGGGATTATTCTTCTGATGGTGGACTTCAAATTCCTGAGTCAAAGATTCGATAGTATTATTAATAAAGTGTGTACCTTGATCGCTCATCAGGGTCTTCGGGCATCCAAACCTGGTTATAATATCATCAAATATAAATCGTGCAGTTGTAGTTGCACTACAATCCTTCACTGCTCTTGCTTCTACCCATATGGTCAAATACTTTGTTTCATTGATGATGTATCTAGCTCCTGTGTTCTTTCCTGGTGGGTTAATAGGTCCCACTAAATCAATGCAATTCCATCCGTTATGGCGCTGTCCCAACGATCTACTGGAGATTTTTATGGCCATAACTGCGGTTCGAGACATTCTGGAGCATCAAGATAACGGTTGGGATGCCTCCAAAAATCATATTACTTCATCGTGGTGAAGTGCCAATATTCATTGTTCTGTTATCTCGACGAAGTTTCAGTTCTACAAACTTTCCTTCTTCGAAGTCCTCCCTTGAACTTCCTATAATTTCTCTAACTTTTCTTTCTTCTTGTTGAGATTTCTGGCTTTCTTTCCTGTAATTTGAGTCACTGGTTTCCTCTTTCCATTATTGTTCTTATCTCCTTTTGGCATCGTAACTTCGCACTGTTGCGGGTCGTTCAAGGGTTTTGAGACTAATACTGTTTTTTTTTTTTTTGTCTGGAGTAGGTGATCTACTCTCTTGTACATATAGGTGTTTCAAGTCTTCCTGTGTTCTTTCAACATCGACGTCCATATCTCTGGTCCTCAGTAAATTCGAATGGTCCTCTTGTTCTTCCAGTAAGTGCGCTATTCTCTTAGCCATAAAATCCCTTAGTTCTGTCTTTTTCTATTCTAGATCCTCCTCTTCTTATTTCCTTCGTATCTAATCTTTCTCAATCCAGGTTTTTCCTAGCAAAATAGAAAATGGGGCGTTTTTCTCAACAAACTTAACGATTTCAAATTCTTCTTCTGTTGAAGTTCCATGAGCACTCATATATGTTTGTGTAAGTCTTTCACATAGGGTTATCAGCTTCCCTTTAAACAATCCTATTCCTCCCATTGAAGGAACCATATCAGGTTTTCCCAAAATTTCCAAAGTTCTTTCTATCACAATATTCACCTGTGTTTACTCATTTAGAACACAATCTATGTCGAAGTCTTCTATTCTTGTTTCTATGCACTCCTTCTTGTTTAATATCTCTGATAAGTTGATATCTCTGTGATCATTCAGGGTTTCTTTCATCTATAGTAATATAGTCTCTGATTCTTTCTAGGGTTCTATCATATCCTTAGTTTCTTGGTCTGTCTCATGGTTTTATTGTCTCATATTCATCTTTTCAACTTTATCAATCATTCTAGTGCAATCCAAAACTTCATGGTCCATAGCTTTAAAACAAAGACAACTAGGACCTCCATCAGGGAATTCCTTAGAAAGATGTCCCGGTCTTCTGCAACTATAACAAAGAGTTAATCCTCTCTTTCTTTTAAATGACTCCCAACCTTTCCTGTACTGCGCACTGGGATCACAGTAACTAATCTGCAATAAATTCTTTCTAGGATCCTACATCCATTTGTTAGTCTAAACATTCTTTCTATGCATAAGAATAACATATCTTTCACTATTCTTATCAGATCTACTCATATCAAATCTTCTTTTTTCTAGTTGTGCCCTAATTTTCAGACTAGGAAAAAATCTATTAGACAAACCTAGATCCATTCTTTCGAAACAAAAATTTTCACTTATCTTACCTTTCTCAGAGCATCAAGATTTAAGATCTTACCTCTTTTCTTCAAATTTGATTCCTTTCTTAGAACAGAGCTTCGCAGTCAAGTAGAATACTACGGACTAAAGCAACATATCTATGTACATAGATTTCTTTTCTTCAATTCCCAACAATCACAGTTTCGGGTCCCAACAATGGAACCATTTGTTGGCACAGGGGCAAACTCGAGGTTCAACGCTTCAACAACGCACTAACAAAACCCTAACTACCAACCCTTTTGGAAACACCTGCAAAGCAGATGAAGTCTCACCCAAGGTAGAGGTAGGGGTGGTTGCATGACTCAAGTGTCTACAACCTAGATGGGAAACAAATATGTGATTACAACACTTAACATAACACTTAGCAATTACCATTCATCAATATTCACTTCGCAGGGGAAAACCCTAATTACATAACAACACAATATTCACAAGATCTAATACATCCAAGCACTTAGCATATAGAAATAGATCAGATCTAGCATTCATCCCTAGTACTAAGCACTCAACTACTATTATATCAGGTGCATCTAACATATATCACTGCACTAAGAATAAATCATATCAATAACATAACAACTATAATGCACAAAAAAACCACAACATAAGATATATGTGGTTCACCCCAGTGTGGGGATACGTTTACCAACTCTTCTCTTATTTATTGTCTTTTGTCAATTTTCTACAAGCATAGAGCCACAATAACCCACTCCGCATAGGACAGGAGATCTACGTGCACCTCGCTATACCCTCCTTCCCCGAGCTAGGTTACAACACAAAGCCTCTTTACAGTCACTTGCACTTAGCTTTGCAAGTTCTCATGCACACAGTATGCACAAAGCTAACTCAATCACATAGATCCAACTACTTACATCACTTGCACTCAACACAATATAGAACTTAACACCACATCTCTCCTAGATCTAGTGTATTTCTTACATCGTCTAGATATCTATTTATACATTATAGAAGGGTCCAAGGCATGGGTAAACCCATGGGCTAACATCCCATACCCATAACATAAACCCTAAACCCAAAAATATCCTAAGAAGGGGCTGAGATCCCATGATCTCTGCTTCACCTTGTGCTCTACCTTTGACCAGCCTCTCGAAGTCCAAAAACTGGTCAAACATGACCAAGGTTCTCCAAAACTTGGTCAAGGGACAACAACAATATTTTCTTTGTCCTAGGAATATAAAGTACCCTTGTGGGTGGCCCACCATCTCGCTGAAGAGGATCTTAACACAACATCAAGTACATGAATTCTTTCCTCTGGAACGACTTTATCCTCTAACTCAACTAGAAAGCTACATAAATATGAAGTGCCATTGTAAACATGGTAGTCTCTACCCTCTAACCCAATCCACCTGGATTCCCTGATTGTTGTGCAATGTCATGCGAATTTCTCATATCGTACCTATTTCCAGCTATCAAAAGAGACCTCAGAATCTTCACCTGTAGATTTAACACTATGCCATCTTACCAAGTTATATGCATTCGGGTTAATGTAATCCGCTCGCTTCCCTATATTCAAAGTATAGAGGTGGTCCAATGCATCCTTTTCCATATTCCCCTCTACCATATCCATATAGCGAGGACCTCGGTAGGGATCTAGTGGTTGGGTGAATTTCATACCATCTGCTTCAAAGGTCATGAGTTCCTTCATAATATTTATAACAATTTAATTCTCATAAGCCTAGTCTATATCCAAAAGAGCTGGGTATGGGTCCTTCTCACTTGATGTTGACCATTGTCTTGACTCCTTTTAAATCCACTTCAACATTCTGCAACCTCACAACAAGATAGATACAATACTGATTGGACACCCGCAAATGAATGGGAGAATAAATAAGCTTGCTCTCACCCATGGCTTCCCATGTTTTCTTTGATAATATGTTGATGTTAGACCCCATATCTAGCATAACATCACTAATATCATATCTGACAATGTGAGTATTTAGTCTAAAGTCCCGTCTGGATCTTTGCTTCCTTCTCTGTATTCTACCTGTATGTCTTTCAGGAAGATGAGTGTTGGGTGAGAATATCGTCATTTAATAAGTGCCAATCATTTAATTGTCAACTCGAGGATTTCATATACTTATGAAGCACATGCATAGTATATGCAAGATTGAAGCTAAATTAACCTAATCTAATTCTTGAAACTGAAACACATGAGTGGAATTGAATTGTTGAAACACACAACTGGAATTAAATTACTTAAATTAAATCAACTTGAAAATGTGGAATTGCATAAAAGAAAAGCAACATGTGAAGAGCAACAAATGACAAGACAACATGTGTGATCTCACATTGACAATAAATCAATTTCAATCTATTACATCACAATGATCAAATCTACACTATGAGAAGATAATGGAATCATGAAGACTAATCAAAGGAAAGACTATGAACCAAAGTTAAAGACCCCTTTCTCCAAGATTACAAAACCAAGACTAAAGATTACAAGAACATGACTTTCTTTCCCTACTTACCACTTTTATACCTCCTAAATGAGAAGAGAGCCCTCTTATTTATACATGAGTGCTTTAGAAAAAAGATAAGCAACTCATAATTACAGATCCACTTTTCTCTCAACCATTTTCCCATTATTACAAAATACTTATCCCTTCAAATCCTCACAAATCCTCTCATGATTTTCCTCCTTGGAATTAGGGGCGAGGGATGATTTTAGGGGATAAATTTCACTGATGGGCTAATTTTCCATGTTTTTTTCTAAAAAAGAGATTCACTATTTTAAAAATGATTCGCCCAAATTCTATAGGATAAAATTATTTTACCTTAAAAATCGCCAAAATTTTATAAAAACTATATAAAATCCTTAGAAATTTGAATATTTTTACAAAAATATCGCCAAACATTTATAGTTGGAATATGAATAATTAGTAATATTCTCCAAGGTTTCTACATTTTAAAATAAATTTCCATCTTCAAAATCTTCCCTAGTTCAAGTAGGTTGAATAATTATCTTCAAATCCTTGAAATGGTGGAGGAAATATTCAAGAAGCTTTTTGAATAATCATTTCAAATAATCCTACAGATTACAAAGCTCATCCAAACTTGAGATGTTAATGAAAACATGTTATTTTTTTAATATTTAATCATAAATTCTCTTATAATACTTGAAATAAATAAATTGGAGAATAATAAGATGAACCCATATGTATTCATGGAAATGGTATAATGAATGGTTAAATGAAGTGATAGAATGTGAGGAATGGTGAAAGGAAAAGATGATAAGAATGTGACATTTCTAAGACCCAACAATGAGCAACAATCAACTCTTTTGGGTTCGTTTCAATCTCCAAAATCCCCTTGAGCTTGTTCCACAACTCGTTGGTGAGTTGTTCGTCATCCAAAAAATTAGAAAGTAAGTGAACCACAATTCAATAGTCATCTAGGGTCTCACTGGAGGATCCTTCTATGCCACACAAATTTTCGCGATATTAGGGTGAGGCTCATATCTTGAGTCTGTAGTATCAACATTGTAGGATTAGAAACCTGTCAGAATACCTCAAAAATGTCCTTAAAGAATTATTTTTTCACAAGGGGGTCATATGTAACATCTTAAAGTACTGCCTTGCAGATCGTTTTTTGAGTTGAGTTATCAACATTGGCACTAGTCTTTGTTTCACCTCTAGTAATAATATTAATATTGGGTGTTTTTTCTTCAGTTCCAGGTTGAGGCTCTGAATTTATTAAATTGGTGCCTCACTTTCTGGCACGATCCTCCCACTTCACGATCAATTTTGGGCAATCCTCGGTGGCATGGGTGTTGTTCCTATAGTGGGCACACCAAGGATGTCTTGAAAGAAGACAATCTGTAGCAAGATATCCCTTCTCATCACACTTATAACACTGTGATGACCCTCTTTTTCCAGTTCATCCACCTCTAAACCCTCCACCTCTACGTCCTCCTCCCAAGCCTTGAGGAATTTCATCAACCTTGAATGCATACCGATCTAGTATGTCCACAAGAGCATCTAGAGAATGAAATTGTTTGGTGGTGTGAGTACGAGACCCACAAAAATCACCGTAGACTTTGTTTGGGATATGAGTGTATTTTTGTAGGAATGGGAAGTGCTGAGGGGGATGTCCATGGCTTTGACAGATTTCACATTAGTCGCTATTATAAGACCCTGAAGGTTTGGGAAAGCATAGCACTACACAGGGCCATGGAATGGTGTTGTGATTGCGAATTTGGATGGGGAAGTGGTTTTGAATTATGAAAATCCTCCAGATGGTCATATTGGTGGAGGCACCATTAGTTTTGGAGGGGGTTCTACACCCCTCAGTCTGGGACATTTCGTCGTTGTATGACCTTCAATGTAGCAACCAATACACCAGACTTGAGGGCAGGCTGCTCTAGGAATAACCAATTCTTGAATCTTATCAGTCAAGGTGGAAATTTGTTGGCACAGTGGTGTTGGGTATGCGTTTTATTCTTTTCCTCGAAAAATGTGTCACATATTTTTTTGCCTCGAAAAACGTGTCACATATTTTAGGTGGTTTTTCGGTACATGGTTTCTTTGCCGATGGTTTTCTATTTCCAGTTAAGGAATTAGGGTTGTTGACTAATCCAGGTCATTGGGTTAGATTTTTGGATTCCTCTGGTTGCTATATGTATATTTTATTGTAAACAATGTATCACTATGAATGAATATAGAATATGTTGGTTTTCTCAGTTTGGGTTTCAAGGGGAAAAATCTTTGTGTAGTGTTTGCATTTTCCATTGTATCTTTTCTGTTCTTTTACTAAATATCTATTTGAAGTAGATATTGTACAAGGTTAAAATCTACATTTGGCATTAGATCTTTGTTGGCTTTAGGGGGACGCCTTTGTGGTTAAGGGCTTGGCTCAGGACTGTGATAAGCCTTGTTACAGTGGGAGATCTGTGGTATTGATTTTTCAGGTGAAAAGAAATGGAAAGCAATTTGAAGATGGAGATCGAGAAGTTTAATGGGAAGAGTTTTGAGCTATGGAAGCTCAACATGGAAGATCTGTTGGTGGAAAGAGATCAGTGGATCATGGTAGATCTAGGTACTTCACCTATAGGAACTTCAACAGATGACTGGAAAAAGTTGGATCGGAAGGCAAATAGCACAATCCAATTGTGTCTCTCTGATTCAATATTACTGAATGTGTCAGAGGAAGCTACAACCAAGGATTTATGAGAAAAGTTGGGGAAGTTGTATTAATCTAAGTCCCTAGTAAATAAACTATTCCTGAGAAAGAATATGTATATCTTGAGGATGAGAGATGGAGACTCGGTGGTAGAGCATTTGAACGCCTTCAATACTATGGTAAGTCAGTTAGTATCTGTTGAGATTAAAATTTCAGATGAAGATAAATGTATTAGTTTACTGTGTTCTTTACCAGACTCATGGGATAGTCTGGTTGTGGCCATAGGTAGTAATACAAATGCCTTGAATTTTTATGAATTGGTCTCATCCTTGTTGTTGGAGGAGATGAGACGAAAGAATATGGAAGGACAGAGCATAGATGTATTATTTTCAAGAGGACGATCCCAGTTAAGAATAGTTCTAACTTCTCAAGTGGGAGATCTAAGTCTAGGGGTAGATCTAAATCTCCCAGAAAGTTTGTAAGGGTATGTTGGAGATGTGGAAAACAAGGACACTACAAGAAGAAGTGTAGATCCAAAGTTGAGAAAAAGAAGGTATCTAAATAATCTCATTATACAGAAGAAAAGACCTCCAAGGAATATGGAGGGGATGTGTACTTGGCTTCTTCAAGCACACATGAAGATTATCAGGCATCCTTTCATATGACTCCCCATAGGGAGTGGTTCTACGAATATGAAAGGTATGATGGAGGTAATGTTTTCTTAGGTAATGATTCGATAACCATAATCATAGGACGAGGAAAAGTCAAGTTGAGGCTCAAATATGGAAGGATTTTAACATTGTCTGGTGTTCTGCACATCCCAGTTTTGGTCAAAAATTTGATTTCTGTAAGAAAAATGGATGATGCAGGGTTAAAGACAATATTTGAAAAGGAAACCTGCAGGATGTTTCGAGGAGCAATGGTGTTGCTGAAGGGAGTTTGGTTTGGAACTCTGTATAAGATACAAGGAATAAATATTATTGATGGGTGTAATAGTTCCATTGTTCCTGATATTGGAGTTGAAAAAGAAAGAACTCCTCCAGTCTCTGGAGAAAAGGTTATGTTGTGGCATCAAATATTGGGGCATATCAGAGAGAAGAGTCTTCGACTACTACATGGTAAAGGTATGGTTGAAGGTATGTCTAACTGCTCTCTGGATTTTATTTCTGTGAATTTTGTCTATATGGGAAGCAGAATCGGGTAAGATTCCCCTCTGGTGCAACGTGAGTTGAAGGAATTTTACAGCTAGTTCACAGTGATGTTTTTGGACCTGTGTCAGTCCCATCATTGGGGAAATCTGTGTACTATGTCTCATTTATAGATGAATTCTTGAGGAATACTTGGATATATTTCCTCAGGAAGAAATCCAAAGTCTTTGACAGGTTTAAAGATTTTAAGGCTCTTGAGAATCAAACAGAGAAAAAAATTAAGGTGCCAAGGATAGATAATGGCGGAGAGTTCCGCGGGAATGAATTTGAATAATCCTGTAAGAAGTGGGGTATAGCAAGGTAGAAGACTTCCCCATATACCTCAACAAAATGGAGTTGCAGAAAGGATGAACATGACACCGATGAAAAGAGCAAGGTGCATGCTTAGTGGTGTCGGGGTAGGGAAATAATTATGGGTAGAGGCAATGGTTATTGCATGTTACCTGGTCAACAGATCACCCTCATCAACGTTGGATGACAAGACTCCACAAGAGGTATGGACTGGTAAGGAACCTTCTATCACACATCTCAAGGTATTTGGCTATGATGCATATGTTCATGTTCCAAAGGAAAACATGAGTAAGCTAGATAAGAAGGCTAAAAAGTGTATCTTTATTGGATATAAATATGGTCTCAAAGGTTATAAGCTTTGGAACCCAAAAACTAAGAAGGTAGTGTATAGGCAAGATGTGGTATTTAGAGAAATGAAGAATGATGTTAAATGAGAAGTCCTACCAAGTAAGAAGGAACTAGAGAAAATAGAGTTTGATTTAAAAGATGACGAGTCAGACTCTACAGAAGAACATGAATTAGAAGAAGAAGATCCTCATACTCCAGTATTGAGGAGATCAGTTCGAGAAAGAAGGCTACCAAAAAGGTATACTCCATCTGATTTCCATTAAAAAATTTCTTTATCTATTACTGATGATGATCCTAGAATTGTCAGGGAGGAAGTGGATTCAAATGATGCAAATCTATGGAAAAAGGGCCATGAACGAAGAAATGGCCCAACTTTGGATAAGAATGAGACTTTGGATCTAGTGGAGTTTCCAACTGGAATAAATCCCATTGGAAAAAAATGGTTATTTAAAAAGAAGATGAATGCATAAGGAAAAGTGGAGAAATACAAAGCTCGGTTAGTAGCAAAGGGTTATTCCCAGGTTGAGGGAATTGATTTTGGTGATATTTTTTCTCCTGTTGCCAAGTTAACCTCCATAATATTTTTGTTATCTGTTGCTACTGCATTTGATTTTGAAATATAACAAATGTATGTGAAGACAACATTCCTACATGGGGATCTGGAAGAAGAAATCTATATAAAGAAACCATAAGGTTATGCTGTGAAGGGGAAGAAGGAGTTGGTATGCAAGCTAAAAAAGTCCCTGTATGGTTTAAAACAATCACCAATGACGTGGCATAAAAAATTTGATACTTATATGTTGGGACTTGGCTTCACAAGAAGCAAAGAGGATCACTGTGTATATTTTAAATTAATTGGTGATCATCTGATTTATTTGGTGTTGTATGTGGATGACATGTTTCTGATAGGAAACAACAAGGAGATTATCCAGGATGTGAAAACTCAATTGTCCTCTAAATTTGACATGAAGGATCTTGGTTCTTCAAATTTCATTTTGAGAATGGAAATTAAAAGAGACCGGAAAAGGAGGAAATTCTGGTTAAATCAGATAAAATATTTCGAGACAATATTGCAGAGGTTTAGTATGCAAGAATGTAAACCAATCAAGGTTCCTATTCCTGTTGGTGTAAAGTTATCTACGGATCAGTGTCCCAAGACACATGAAGAGGAGGAGGACATGTCTTGTGTTCCATATGCGAGTGCAGTTGGTAGTTTGATGTATGCAATGGTCTGTACTAGACCAGACATTGCACATGTAGTGGGAGTTTTGAGCAGGTATTTGTCAAAACTAGGGAAGGAGCATTGGAAAATAGTAAATTGTTTTTTAGGTATTTGTGTGGAACTGCTAGCTATAGATTGTGCTACGAAGGAAGACCGAGATTGAACAGAGTGGTGGATATACATGGCTTTGTGGATGCATACTGGGCTGGAGATCTAGATTGTAGGAGATCTACAAGTGGGTATGTGTTTAACCTGTTTGGAGGAGAAATAAGTCGGATGAGAAAAAGACAAGTTGTAGTGGCACTTTCAACTACAAAAGATGAATAGATGGCAACCACTCATGCAAGTAAGGAATAAATATGGTTACAAAGATTTTGTTTGGGTATTGGGTTGGTACAACAAGCTGTAAGGATAGATTGTGATAGTCAGAATGCAATTTTTCTGGCGAAGAACCCAACTCATGATTCAAAGACAAAGCATATTGATATTCAATATCACTTTGTGAGAGACATGGTTGAATAAAAAAAAGTATTGCTGATGAAGGTGGACACTTTGAAGAATGTTGTAGATTCATTAACAAAATCTGTGAGCACTGAGAAGTTCTTTTGGTGTAGAGGATCCATGGGCATTGCTGCTCTAGATTGTTGACTATGTAACCCTGTAACCCCCTGTATGCAAAGAAAACAACAAGTGGGAGAATGTTGGGTATGTGTCATATTATTTGCCTCATAAAACGTGTCACATATTTTTTCTGCCTCGAAAAATGTGTCACATATTTTAGGTGGTTTTTCGGCACATGGTTTGTTTGCTGATGGTTTTCTATTTTCGGTTAAGGAATTAGGGTTGTTGACTAATCCAGGTCATTGGGTTAGGGTTTTGGATGCCACTGTATCCTATATTTATATTGTATTGTAAACAATGTATCACTATGAATGAATATAGAATATGCTGGTTTTCCCGGTTTGGGTTTCCAGAGGAAAAATCTCTGTGCAGTGTTTGCATTTTCCATTGTATATTTTCTTTTTTTTATTGAATATCTATTTGAAGTAGATATTGTACAAGGTTAAAATATACAAGGGGAAGACCCAAGGTTCACTCTAAAAACACACCAACAAACCCTAACTATTGGCCCTTTCAACAACACCTACGAAGTAGATTCAGTCTCACTCGAATTAGCAATAGGGGGTTGCAGGACACATGTGTCTACAACCAGAGGAAATGCAGAGTGATTCCAAAACACAATGCAAAATAATCTAGATATTCTTTACCACTCCTAAGCTAACTTCACAAGTTATATCTCATATCTAACAAAACAATGCAATAACAACATATCAGATGACAAATAACACAACATCAACCACAAAGAAAATAAGATATACATGGTTCACTCTCTCTATAGGGATATGTCCATAGAACTACATTTCTTGATATACTAGATGGAAACATACAGTTCTATCTGTGAACTTAGCTGCATATTGTTCTCTCTCTTTCTCTCCCCTCCTTGCACACCCAACTGCAGGGTTGATCTTTGCACCCAGTTGAAGATCCTGAATACAAACTCAATATTGTTCTAAAAAATGACAATAAACAATGAAAAACAACCAATAATAACCAATGAACAACCCTCTCAACTCTTACAGACCTTTATTTATACATTACATGACTCTCAGACAACCTTAGACCGAATCCTAGGTGTCAAAACCCTAGGTCCAAAACCCTAGGTGCCAAAACCCTAGGTTCACTTGACCCGTGTTTTAAGGGCTTCTCCAGCCTGTCCTTCTTTTCTGCGAGGTGCTCAAAAGCATCTGTTGGTGTCTTTTCCCGCTTGTTGAGTTTTTCACAATTCATGTTCTTCAATGCTTTGTCTTCCTCGATATTCTCTTCCAACGAATAGCATTTCCTTTACTTCGCTCCTTCTTTTCTGCTTCTTTAACCACTTTGACCCTTCCTTGGTTTATGTTCTTTCCGCGCAATTCACACTTCTCCTTTATTCATTGATCTTCATTTCCTTACATAACCAAGGGTCAATAGGCCCCCAACACTCACATGTGACTCATCCCAAGTCACTGCAAGATTGATCCTTCTATATCACTTCGACTGCAGACTGTGCGGAGCAGCCTATGCTTTATGTTCTGTCCCTCCCTATCGTGTGTAGACTTGTCTTTTTTGTGTCTGGTACCCAGTTTCAATTGCACATGGTACCTAGAACCTTCTTCCTTTTCTTTTACTGAGAGCTATGAGGCATTTGGTTGTCATAATACAGTTTCAATGGGATCCCATTTACCAAACCTTATTTCCATTCTTCATTAAGGGTCTTCAATTGCGCAACTCCTCCTTCTATAACATAGGAAACTTCAAATGGTCCTAGGCAGTGTGTTATGAAATTCCCTGGATGCTTCATGAACTTGTTGTCATATAACAATACCAAATCTCCTTGCCTAAATTCTTTCTTTTTGATATGTATGTCATGATAAGACTTCTCTCATTCTTTTTGTACCTGTTGATGAAGTCCTGCAATGAACCTGTCTTCCTCTAGTTCCAACAACTTTGCAATCCTGTCTTGAACAATGCCGATGTCATTCATGCTTTTAAATGCTACGATTCTTAGACTAGGAACCAAGTATTCCATAGGTACCACTGCTTCCAAGCCATATACCAACTTAAAGGGAGTTTGTGTTGTTAAATTCTTGCAAGTAGTTTTGTAGGCCCATAGTACTGCTAGAATTCTTAAATCCCAATCATCTCTGTTAACACTACAAATCTTAGTCAACGCTGTCTCCAAGATATTATTGAAAGCTTCGACTGTACCATTTGCCTGTGGGTGGTATGGAGTGATATTCTGATGGTGAAATTCAAATTCCCAAGTCAAGGCTTCAATAGTTTTGTTGATGAAGTGTGTGCCTTGATCACTCATAAGGATCTTTGGGCAACCAAATTTGGTTATATTATCCTCAAAGATGAACTGCGCAACTGTGGCTGCACTACAGTCCTTAACTTATCTTTCTTATGCCCATCTGGTCAAATACTTTTCCATAGTGATAATGCATCTAGCTCCTATGCACCTTCCTGGTGGGATAATAGGTCCCACAAAGTCAATGGCCCATTTATCAAATACTTGTAATGTTAATTGTGGTGCCAAAGGCATCTCATCCCTTCTAGAAGGATTTCTTACTCTTTGACATACATCACAGGCTCTATAGTATTCCTTAGCATCCTTATGTATAGTATTCCACCAGAGGCCAGCTCTGAGAATCTTCTGCACTATTTATTTCCCTGCATAATGTCCTCCTACGATGCCTTCATGTGATTCTGCAAGAATGAATGGTCTTTCTACCTCCACAACACATCTCCTCAAGATCTCATCGTGTCCCATCTTATATATATGTTTGGATATAATTTTGAAGTCGAAAGCATGAAATGTCAACTGTTTCTTCTGAATGAATGTATACCCACGAGGTGCCATTCATGTGGATAGGAACTGACCTATCTCAGAGAAGTGATCATCGAATTTTTTGATGGACAACAACTGTGCATCTGGTAGTGTACCCTCTAGGCTGGTAGGTTTTTCTCCATGTTCCAACTTGGATAAGTGATCAAGGCCTTTATTCATTCTTCCTGGATTGACCATAATTTCAAAGTCATACTCCTAGAATAGTAGTAGCCATCTTCATATTATTCCCCCCAACACTGGCTTGTTGACTAAGTACTTCAATGAAAAATGATCAGTGAACATCTTAAAATGTCCTCCTAGAAAATAGTGTCTAAACTTCTGCAGCACATATACCATAGCCAATCCTTCTCTCTTAGTCATAGTATAATTCTTTTCAGCTATAGAAATCTTCCATATGGGTGGTCAATGTCTCTTGCACCCGACTGTGCCAAGACTTCTCCTAATGAAATGGACAAGGCATCAACATGAACAATGAACTCCTTACTCAAATCTGGAAAAAACAAGATTGGCGGCGCAGTGACCATTTTTTTCTTTAGTGTGTCGAAGCTCTGCTGGCATTCTTCTATCCATTGGAACTTACTATATTTCTTTAATAGATTCTCCATAGGTGTTGTTATCTGTGCATAACCCTTGATAAACTTTATATACTATCTAGTGTGCCCTAATGCAGTACATAGTTGTCTAACTGTAGTGGGAGGAGGTAAATCAACAATGATGGCAACCTTGGAAGGATCCACCAACAACTCCTTCTTATACATAATGTACCCTAGCAACACTCCAAAGGGTGAAAATAAAATACATTTTTTTCAAATTTAGGGCAATCTGACATTATCTGCACTTATCTAACATCAATATTAAACATTCAATATGGTCTTTCAGTAGGCTAAAGACAATCCAATCATCAAATCATGCTTCCAAGAACTTGTGTAAAAAGACCTTAAATGCTTCAACCACCACCCTAGAAAACATGGATGGTGCATTCTTCAACCCAAAAGGCATCACAATGTATTGAAAAGACCCCCATTCTGTTTCAAATGTGGTCTTATGTCGATCTTCCTTAGCAATTCTAATCTGGTGATAACCTGAAAATCCATCCTTGAATGAGTACACCTCCCGTCCTCCTACATTATCTAGAACCTCATCAGTAAAATGTCTAGGAAATGGGTCATGTAGACATGCATCATTCATCTTCCTTAGATCTACACAGATTCTGATTTCTCCTGACTTCTTATCCTAGACCACCATAGGGATAATCCATTCAGATTCTTCAACAGGTTCTATGATTCCTACTTCCAACATTCTATCCAATTCAATCTTAACTTTCTGCGTGTATTTTGGATTTAGTCTGTAAGGTCTCTGCTTGATAGGTCTTGCATCTCCTCTCAAGGGGATCTTCATTTCTACCATGGGCCCTTTAATTCCCTTCATGTCTGTGAACTTGGTTGGAAACAAGTCCTGATATTCATGTAATAGCTCTGTGATCCTACTAATAGTAGCATCATCCCAATAGTCTCCCACGTTTGCTAACTTAGGTGTTTTCTCTGTTCCAATATTAACCTTCTTAATTTTAATGGGCTATCCAACAAAGGGTAATTCAATCCCCGACCCTTCTATGTCTCTTTTTCCTTCAGTTTCTAAATTTTTTACATCTCTTGGGTCATCATCCTCATAAACATTAATATTGTATATATCCTGTAACTGATGAAGAGGCGCAGTGAATTCATCTCCTTCTTGGGTAAAATGGAGGTTAGGTTCCTCCTCAAAGACCTTCCATCTTATAATTTGTAACTCCTGATCTAATGTAGGGTGTTGAATCTCAAATAAAAACATAACTACAAAGTTCTGAGTCATACCATACCAATCTGTAGTGATGAGGCACAATTCTGCTTGAAGATACCAGTTGATAGGCGTAGTATCTAAGGTGTTAATGAACTTATGCACCCAATGTTCTTTAGGGATGTTTCTCTAGGATTCCTCACAACTTCGCACATGGTACTTAGGACAACTCTGACCTATGTAAAAAACTTCACATCCTTCATCTTCGTCTAAAAAGTGCACTGTCAATAAGGTGCGACACTGTACCCACTCCATGATGTTGGTGTGGCTTTCAAGGCTTAATCTAGTGACACCATCCTCTGTTGTACTAGTACAAGTTTCTTGAATTTAGCTAGAAATGTCTCTAAATGATTCAGACCATCAAATGTAGGAAGATTACTTACTTCTGTGCCAATCCAATGAACTTCTCTTGTCAATCTGGCACACCTCCGCATATAGACTTCATACATTATGTTCTTCCAGTTCTCCAATGCCTCTTCTGAGTCTGATGAGCATGGAATTTCACTTCGCCAGCTGAGATTTCCATCTGCTGTAGGATTAAGGTAATCCTGCTGTCTTGTTGTCAGTTTGTAGATGTTTTCTAGCTCGTAGGCATGATATTCTTCTCTTATTGGTTCTATGTATCTGCGACCTTCATCCGGGTCCAGAGGTGAAATGACCTTTAGGCCATTACCTTCGAATGCCATTTTTCTCTTCTTTAGGTCAACAACAATCGAATTGTTGAAATCCCAATCAATTCCTAACAACACAGGATAATGACATCTATCATCAATGATCTCAATCACTTTGAAGTCTACAAATGTCCTTACCCCATCAATGTCTACAGGGACATTCTCTAGTCTTCCAAAGGGGCTCATCGCCTGCTGATTAGCCATCCTGAGATTGATAGAAGAGTAAATCAATCTAGGCTTTCCCATCAGTGCCCAAGTCTGCTTTGTCATAACATTTACTTCCACATAGTCCATGTCGTAGTCTCTGATCTGAACAATAAGGTGCAATTCCTTGTTTGTCCTTCTTTTCCTAGATACTTGATTCACATCTCTACTCAGCATAGGGTCTATTATTTCAATTTCATACTATCTTACTAGGTGTTGTAATTCTTGCACAAAATTTTCATCTTTAATCAAGTTGATACAAATATATAAGAAGTCCGTGAGCTTTCTTACCTCTTTTCATTGTTTAGCTAAGACATATTGATCAAATGATGGTGGCATTTCACATTCCCTTACTTCTAGTTGTACCTTAGATGAAGAGGCTTGTTCTTCTACAAATTCTTTCCTTGCTTCATCAAAAGTATGCCTATCTCTCCTTGGATCAAACAACTGTGCCTTCTCTACAACTATTCTGATCCCCGATCCTTCTGTAGTCTTTCCTGGAGTCACCCTAGCTTATCCTGTAACAACAACGCTGGGGTCCTCACCGCGAGGTTCTGCTGATATTAATTGGACTTGTTGGTTTCCTCTTCATCTCTCTTAGATTTTGGCCAACAATACTGGACAATATTCGATGACATGATCAAACGAGTTACAATAGTTGTAAGTAGTACACGGTTTTTGACAATCCCTTGCCAAATTTCATGGTTGTGTGCAATTATAATAAATAATCTAACCTCGACCTCGACCCATGCCTCCACCTCGTCCTCTTCCTTTGAATCCACCATGAGTGTTGAAGTTTCCTCTTCCTAGGGAATTGAACTGTGCATTATTTCCTTCTTTCTATACTTCTCCTTGAATTATATATGTATCCCTTGATCTTTCATGCATGAGATCATAAGCCCTACAATCCTTCTCATCATGTCCCACAAATTTATAGAATGTGAAGTAAAGATTGGTAGGTGTTTGGACATATTTTTTCATATAATAACATTCGCCAGGGTGATGTCTAGTTCTACATACCTCGCACTAGTGTACAATAGCATGCTTCAAAGGACTAGGTGCTCCAGAGGCCAGGTATTCATGAAATAGGGGACAATGCTCTTTTTCATGGCCCTATGATTTACATCTGATACACCATATATCTTCTCTTTTCTCTTTTCCTTTATCTTTCTTCATATCTTCGACATGTAAAGATAAACTGGTTAAATGATTCAAAATTTGACTCATACCTGGGCTATATTCTCCTACATGGGATGATTCTAATTTCATGGTGATCTCCAACGCTTTAGCCTGCAAAGTGACCTTCTATTTCATTAGAGGAACCCTAATGTGTGGCGGGAGGGAAGCGATGAACCATTCTTTATTCTATTCATCTGGGATCTGAAAACTTAAATGGCCTATCAGGGTCTTAAACCTCTGATCAAATTCTTAAACAGGTTCAATTACCTACTGCTTGATCTCCTTCAAATCTGTAATACACTGTGACTCAGACTTAGGATTCTTGAATTCTGCACTCAACATTGTCTTAATTTCATTCAATAGTTTAGGATGTCCATTTCCTGAAGAAAAATTCATGTACTAGCTCAGTGCGCGGTCTCTCAAGGTAGTACTAAACTGAGCTCTCTTAACAACTTCATTGGTGACTTGCTTAATGCTCCATACAGCTTCGCATAAGAACTAGTGCTGGTCAGGATCTTCAAATCCATCCCCTCTAAGGATGGGTAACCTCATTTCATATGCCATATATCTTCCTTGGTTTCTTGACTGAGTATGTACTAAAATGCTTGTAATAGTACTCTGATTGCTTTGAATACTCTGGTTACTCTAGTTACTTAATGTTGCTAAGAGAACAAGAGGATTAATAGTACTTACTTCGATAGTAGGTGTAGTCCCTGAAGTTTTTGGTTCTCCTTGGAGAAGTTCCTCAGCCTTTACTTCTTCTGTTCTTGCAAAATTTGAATACTCTTCGTCTGTTAGATCTACTTCTTCTCCGCTGTAGAATCCATCGTCTTCATAGTTATGCTTAAATAGTTTCTCAAGAGGAAACTCTTTGAACGGTCTCTTGCTGTGCGTGAGTCCAACCTCTGTGTCACTGTTGCTGTCTGAATTCTTGAACATTAGCTTCACTATATCTTCAGGATATTCTTCTCATGCAATAGCATCTTAAACCTCAGCTTTAAAAAGTGTAGGAACTTTCCTCGAGGTCCCTTAAAGAAATACCTCTCTGCTTGACTATACGATTCTACTCTGTCAATAGAAAAATTGGTAATGTATCCTCCAATAGTGTTATCAAACCAAAGATCCAAAACTCTAGACACAACGTTATCAACCCTCTTGACTTTCTTGATCAACGCTTCTTTCCAAATCACAAGTGGTCTAGATCTAATCTCAAACTGGGTATCTGCTAATCTGAATAACCACTCGTATAACTCCTTATGAACTCCTCTAAATAAAATTTCGTGTATGTCGGTAAAGATGTACCTCCCCAACTAGTCTTTTGTACTAATGCTAGGGTTCTTGTTCTGAGCTTCGACGAAGTTATTTTATTATTATTCTATTGACTTATGAATCTCTGTCTTCGATGGAAACCACCTTGACATTCCCTCAAGTAGATCCAAGTCCTGGAAATAGAACCATTTTTTGGCACAGGGGCAGACCCAGGGTTCACTCTAACAATGCACCAACAAACCCTAACTACTGGCCCTTTCAGCAACACCTGTGAAGTAGATGCAGTCTCACTCGAAGTAGCAATAGGGGGTTATAGGGCATAGGTGTCTACAACTAGAGGAAATGCAGAGTGATTCCAAAACACAACGCAAAACAATCTAGATATTCTTTACCACTCATAAGCTTACTTCACAAGTTATATCTCAGATCTAACACAACAATGTAGTAACATCATATCAGATGAAAAATAACACAGCATCAACCAAAAAGACAATAATATATACGTGGTTCACCCTCTCCCTACGGCTACGTCCACAAAAATATGTTTCTTGATATATTATGTGGAAACATATAGTTCTATCTTCTCACTTAGCTGTAGATATTTCTCTCCCCTCCCTGCACACCCAGTTGCAGGGTTGATCTTCGCACCCAGCTGAATATCCCGAATACAGACTCAATATTGTTCTAAACAATGGCAATCAACAATGAACAACAACCAACAATAACCAACAAACAACCATCTCAACTCTTCTAGACCTTTATTTATACATTACATGACTCTCAGACAACCTTAGATCGAAGCCTAGGTGTCAAAACCCTAGGTCCAAAACCCTAGGTGCCAAAACCCTAGGTTCACTTGACCCATTTTTTCAGGACTTCGCCAGCCTGTCCTTCCTTATTTTCCATGAGTTGCTCCAAAGTATCCATTGGTGTCATTTCCCGCTTGTTGAGTTGTCCACGATCCATATTCTTTGATGCTTTGTCTTCCTCAATCTTCTCTTCCAACATATAACTTTTCCTTTACTTCACTCATTCTTTTATGCTTCTTTAACCACTTCGACCCTTCCTTGGTTTATGTGCCTTCCACACAGTTCACAGTTTTCCTTTATTCCTTAATCTTCGCTTCCTTACATAACCAAGGGCCAACAAAATCTGTCCTTATAGTTGTGTAATATCATAGTCATCGAGTGGTCTTATTTCCTACAAGATGCTAGGATATCCCTCCATCGCCTGAATTTTCATGGCCTGTTCTAGGGATTCCCCCAATCTAAGCATCAACTATTGGGTCAATGGAATCCGATTTAATGGTAAAAGTCCTTGAATGAACCATTTCTGTTGGTGATCTTTGTGAATGGGGTTGGTCAATTTCTCTATCGCATATTTGAATCTTTGGTTATACTCCAAGGAATATTCCCTATATCTTTGTTTGATTTCCCGCAACTTAGAGAGGGCTTGATTTTTTGACTGGGGTAAACAAAATTTGATGATGAACCTCTATTTGAATTGAGCAAGGGTGAAGGCCTATCCTTGAGGATTTCCTGGTTTAATGGATTTCATATATCATTTCAAAGCACGACCTCTCAAGGTGGTTTGAAACTAGACTAATTTGTTAGCATCTAAAGTCCTGCGAGACCGCCAGATGGCCTAAAAAAAGAACCAATGTTGTTCCACATCCTCATTCCATTTACCCCAAATTATGGGTATTGGGTGAGGGATCCAACGTATTGATGCACCATTAGATGAATTGGGGACCCTATAAATATAAATCCTAAAGGTATTGGTTGTGATAACACTAAATAACTTGCTAGACTACTATTGTCGATACCACTCAAACTGGTTGGACTAGAATGAGGAGAAATAACTTAAATTATGGGAGAATGTATTGTATGATTTACCAGATTGAAAGATTGCGTTGAGGGACTGGGAGATCCAAGGATGGTTCCTGGATCTTCAGGATGAGATTCTTTAACCTGGGGGGTTACATTAGGAGGCCATATTTTACCAGGTCATATAGTGTACTTCACATCTTCGGGTGGTACAAGAGTTGGTTATCTCACAAATTCTACAGAGTTTATTGCTAAGTATTATTCCTTGACAATGACTCTAATATTGATTCTTTTTTCTGAATTTTGTCCATCTCATCTACTCTCTCCAAAACTCTCATCTTTCTCTCCAAACTTCTCCTTCAACCATTGGCTAGCCATCCTTCCACATAGCTATAACTCTTTCAACTTCTCTATCTCCCTTTTATGACTCTTCTCAAGGATGATATCCTTGCATGACTGATCCAACCTCTTCATCAACTTTCGCATGTATTCTCACCACCTCTTTTCAATCATGTATTCTCATGACGACTCCCCATATCTAAAGAAATTCCATATCCTAA
>JZKD02S2273811.1:25227-35328 GCA_000966675.3 Picea glauca
TCATGTTACATTTGCAGAAGGAGTGTCTCATAGGGCCCCATCATAATATTTTACCACTTCACTACGGTCCTTACACTATCACCAAGGTTGTGGGTAGCAATTATTTTGAGCTCAACACTCCACCCTTCCTTGGCCTGCACCCATTCTTCAATGTGGACCTCATTCGACCATATTTTCCACCATTATTGGACACCTCAGATATCACAAAATATTTGACACCAACATAACGCAACCCTGACTACATGGAACAAGAATCCACTGATCAGATCATGGACACACAGGTCAAGGGAACTCACTAGTAGAGGCTCCAACTTTATCAGGTTGTCAAGGCAGAGAGGCTCCTACACCAAGGAAAGTGGCTCACCTAGGGCCAAATCCAGTAGAAGTATCCTCACCTAATGGGGGAACTTGATGCAATGGAGACCATTTATTTCTAAGGGGGGAGGATTGATCCAGGTGGATATTGGTGGCCACCCACCTATTCCAAATGGATCCTCTTGTTCGTTTTTAGTTCAACACATTCTTCTGTACTTCTTTGTAATTATGGGTTCTACACTTTTGGGGATGTCTAAATCCATAAAAATCTTCCAGGTGGATACTGGTGGCCTCTCACCTGATGAAATTGGATTATTTTGTATGTTTTCATTTGAACACATCTTGTTGTACTTCCACGGTCGTTTGGGATCCCTAAACAATGTTTTTTTGGCTCACCACAGTCAAATTGTAGACGAAGTCAGAGTTTAATGACGTAATGTGTATTTCTCTGAAAGACCTTTCCCTCAGGCTACCACATGCCTAAAACATAGGTATTATGCCAAAGTTATGACCCTGATAAGTTGAGGTACCAACTTACCCATAGGGGCCCACATGACTTTTGGCGTTTCACCTCCTAGGGTTAGGTTTTTGGATGTCTGCGGTTTTTTAATTCATAAGTAACATCAAAAATACATATGGTGCCTCATTGTAATCATTCTACTTATATGGATGTGTGTAGTAGCCACATCTCTTTTCAGAGATAGATACCACCATTCGAGCAAGTGTTTCAGTTCTGTAGTTTTACAGTTTCAGCCTATTTCATTTATTTAATAGAATATATTGTTCACTGGATATCTGTGTTGTTATTCATATCTCTTTGTTCATTGTATTCAGTCTGTTAATTAGTTTGTTCTCCTCCTAAATCTAGATCATGGCACACTGCTTCATCAAGTTTTACAATGGCACTTTCTACGATTTTACATGACGTTGTATTGTAACATCTGTAATATTTTCTTCTTGATGAATAACCAATAAATATACCTGCATCCGCTCTGGAATCAAATTTTCTCAAATCCTCATCATCTCTTTTTATGTATCACCTACTTCCAAAAGAAAATGAAGTATTTAATTTTTGTTTTTCTACCTTTCCATAATTCATAAGGTATTTTTTATTGTTGACTCTGATTTTCCCTCTATTTAGAATGAAAATGGCAGTGTTGACCACTTCTCTCCAAAACTTGTCTCATAGGTTGGCTTAAATCAACATTGTTCTTTCCATCTCTTGTATAGTTCAATTTTTATTTTCTACGAATCCATTCTCCTGTGGTGTTCATGAATATGAGAAATGTTTTTTTATCCCATGAATCTCACAAAATTCATCAAATTCATTTGATATCCACTCGCCTCTTCTCTCTAATATCAAACACTTGATTTTTAAATTAGTTTAATTTTAAACCAAGGATTTGAATTCTTTCATATTCTCAAAAGATTCATATTCTCCTTTGAGTAACATAACCCATGTCATTCTAGAATAATCATCACTCAGAAACATGAAGTAAATTTCACCTTGTAGGCTTTGTGTTCTTGTAGGTCCACAAAGATTTCTATGAATGAGTTCCAATGGCTTCGTTGTTGACTATTCCTTTGATTTAAATCTTGTTCTTATTTGTTTCTATGCTAACAGTGTTTGCATAGAGTGTTTGAAGGTTTAACAACCTTTGGCATGACTCTCACTAATTGTTTAGTGTTGATTTTTACTAGCTTATAAAATGTCATATGACCCATTCTTCTATTCCATAATCAACTTTCATATGTTTGTCTCATATACAAATTATCTCCCTGGATGTTATTGAGGATATATATATTGTTTGATGTTCTATATGCACTTCCCAATGATCTTCCCGAGCCTTCCTTCCTTATTTCACAACCTTGAGAATTAAATGTGAATTTTGTCCTTGATCACACATTTGACTAACATTGAGAAGATTGTGTTTTAGACCATCAACATATAAGACATTTTATGTTTTAGTATTTACATTATTGATACTTAGAGTACCTTTTCTAGCTATCATTTTGGTAGCATCACTTACACATATCACATTGTCTCCATTAACTTCTTTCAAAATGAGAAATTTTCTCTTGTCACTTGTCATGTGGCTTGAGCATCCACTATCAACGTATCATTCATTTCCTTTGTTTTGAGCATGAAGGGTAGTTTACACAAGCATATATTCCTCCTTATTTTGCATCTCTTGTTCATTAGTCCTTTTCCAAACTCCTATGAGTTATTTATTTTGTTTGACAAGGGTATCCACATACTTGTTTTTAGTATTATCTCATTGTTCTATGAAATGTTTTTTTTTTTATCGGAATCCAATGACATAAATTTGTATGAAATCACTATTTTGTTTTATGTTTAAAATCCATTTTTGAATGCAAAAATGGAATCAACATGTTGAAAAATACATGGGACACTCGGATTATACAAAAATAATCACTCGAATCTCCATATATAACAATTTATTGTTGGATTTCGAGCAAATTTCCTCGGAAAAAATCACTAGAGAAGAGTCATTTTGTAGAATGTTTCAACTACAACCTTGTTTTGTCTAGGAGTTTCCACAAGGTTACTTCTAAAAAAATGTGCTTTATACCCATTTTTTTTTTTCATTTATAGCATACAACATTGTAATCAAGTAAAGGAGAAGATGAATTATAGTTTATTTTTGGGAATCCATAATAATTCATGTCTTTGTTCCATACATGATTATTTCTTGTATGTGATGTATAATGTATTCCTTGATGTCCAAAATTATCACAGAAAAAACAATAGACAAAGAAATAATTTTTCTACCAGTTCATGTTGTTCGACAACACATGTATTCCAACCAAGGACAAACACCTTCAGTAACCACTCACATAACTAGATCAAATATCAACACACTAATGTTTTCACGTGGTAAAACCCCTATGGGGAAACATCCATGGCACTAGACAACGCGGTCACTTGGAGCAGTTTATTAATGCAAAGAAAAAGATTACAGAGAGATTTTACAGGAGAGTTTCTCACAATCGATCATCGGAAAATGACCCTCCATGCTCTTTAAATATAGATCATGGACCAATCAGGTGCTAAGCCATGGATCAATGGTCGATAAGATCAAGGAGAGTATGAACCATAAGATCACTCTATGTTGGGAACATATTGTGACCGTTGGATTTCCTAACTACAAATGCATACTAATGCATACTAAAGAAACACACTAGAAAACACACTTTTACCTAATGACACAATAAACCAAGTAGATATTACTAACTCCTAAGTGTCTAAATATCCTAACACATGTGAGGCCTCCCTGGTGGGAAATATATTTTGAATTTGTCCTTGTTTTCATTAGGAGAAATATTAACTTTATATGGAGAATTATTTTCTTGCTTCTTGTTGTCTTCATCACTGATGTAAATTTTCTGTACCTTGGCATACCTTTCAATTTTTTCTTAATTTACTTTCTTTGATGGTTGATTCAGGTGCATATTGGTGCCCACCAACCTATTCCAACTGGCTCCTCTTGAAAAATTTTAGTTCAACACGTTCTTCTGTAATTATTTGTAATTGTGGGTTATACACTTCTGAGGTTGTGTGAGTCACTACAAAGCTTCCAGGTGGAGATTGGTGGCTTCTCACCTAATCCAACTAGTTTTTTTTTGGAATTTTTCATGTGAGTACATCTTTTTGTGCTTCCAAGGTCATTTTGGGGCCCTAAACAATGTTTCTTTGGCTTTCCATAGTCAAACTATAGTTGATGTCATAGTTTGTTGTAATAATGTGTATTTATATAAAATACCTTTCCAACAGGCTATATGTGCCTAAAATGGAGGTCATATGCAAAATTTACAACTCTTGGAAGTTGAGGCACAAACTTACCCATCAGCTCCCACATAAATTTTGGTGTTTCATCTCCTAGGGTTAGGTTTTTTTATGTCTAGTGTTTTGGAGTTCACAAGTAATGTTAAAAAGGCCTTTGCAACCTCATTGCAATTCATTCTACTTAGACTAATGTGAGTAGCAGCCACATCTCTTCTTTGAGATCACTACCACCATTTGAGCAAGTTGTTTTCAGTTATGCAGTTTTACAGTTTCAACCTATTTTATTTATTCAATAGAATTCATTATTCACTGGATATCTATTGTTGTTCTCCATATCACTGTGTTATTTTATTCAATCTATTATTCATTATGGTCCTCTCATAAATCCATATCAGTGGTATCAAAGCAGTCTTCTCTTCATTTATTTTTCTTCGTGCATGTCCTTGATAAGATGTGGGTATAAGAAGTTGGGGATCAAACCAATTGAGCCTTTTCAAGATTGGTCACACCGAGCCTGAAAAAAAACCATGGGGGATGAGACTAAATATGATGGAGCAAGAGATCCTCTCAAAATGTTGCTCGAGGAATTCCTTGCATGACAAAGGAACAGAATGATGGAAAAATTTTCATAGATCCTACATTGGCTACCCACGAGAGACACATATTCATCAAGTGGTCATGCAACCCCCTTCAAGGTACAAGTAAATTTTAATATTCCATTATTTGAAGAACCGATAGATGCAAATGTTGTAGGTAAATGGTTGAATCTGCTCAAAGGGTACTTTTCGGTCCACATTTTTTTCGATAGGGAAAATATTACTTTCTCACTACTCAAGGTCATCCCCCATTTTAATGATTGGTGGGATACTTACTTTGAGGAAAGGTCCATATAGGAATATATAATATTTGTGGTCTCCCCCACATGGGATTCCTTCAGGGATTCCATTAAAAAATAGTACTACCCTATTGGAAGCTACGAGGACCAGTTCACAAGATGGACCATGTTGTGTCAGGAAAGGGACCAGATAGTACCAGATTTCACCAATATTTTCCATACCCTACGCACCAAATTGGGTATCAAAAACTCTAAATGACATTTGGTGCTCAAATACCAAAATTTTCTGCAAAGATACATTCAAACATAAATGCAATTGTTGGACATCGCATCATTAGGTGTGACTTATAGATATGTTGTCAATATCGAGGATAAATTTAAGAAGAATAGGAGATATTTTTCATCTGCAAACTCCTCACAGCCAAAGTAGGGAAAAGTCAGCCCCAACCCAAAAAACAAGGGATAAAGAAAATATGGCCACTCTCAGGACAACMAGTCCAAGCCGCAACATAAGAAGGGTAATGGGATGTTGAATAAGGACATGGGAAAGTGATGTCAATACCATAAAATCCCTTGGAACAACACTGAATAATGTCTCTCCAAGTAGTCACTGGTGGTTGAGATGAAAGATTCTAATTTATAGGCAGATTCTGAATCTAAATCAAATCCAGAAGGAGGGAAGAATATTATCGATGTCAAATCCAACTCCATTGTCGCTACCACCAAAGTACATCTAAGCGAACCAGAAGAACCATAGGAAGGGGAACACCTATTTCACTCACAGATGTGGGTAAAGGGGGCTCCACTTCATTTCATTTTCAATAGAGACAGTTAGAATAACCTTATCTTAGCAGATGTCGTCAAGCAAATAGACCTATTGTTATAACCCTAATTTGCACCAGACATGCATACCTAGTAGCAGACCATCTTACTTACTATTTTTGCCAAGCCAATATTGAATACCTCTTCTTAAAAACCAAAATTTTGAATATCTACGCGCCCTGCACCACTACTTCCTCTATATGTACACTATATGCACCATTACTGCATGCGTATGTATTCTAGCTACACCATTATAGTCCACGTATACCCACATAAGTTTCAAAAAATAAAAAGTTGCAAGGGAATACGAGATTTTGGGTAGTTTCCTAACCAATTGACCACCCATATCCTGTCACCCAACTGAATAACTATATTTTTGGCATATAAAAGAAGTTGTTGGGGTCCCATTTCAAGGAGAAGCATGAAANTGTATGAAATCACTATTTTGTTTTATGTTTAAAATCCATTTTTGAATGCAAAAATGGAATCAACATGTTGAAAAATACATGGGACACTCGGATTATACAAAAATAATCACTCGAATCTCCATATATAACAATTTATTGTTGGATTTCGAGCAAATTTCCTCGGAAAAAATCACTAGAGAAGAGTCATTTTGTAGAATGTTTCAACTACAACCTTGTTTTGTCTAGGAGTTTCCACAAGGTTACTTCTAAAAAAATGTGCTTTATACCCATTTTTTTTTTTCATTTATAGCATACAACATTGTAATCAAGTAAAGGAGAAGATGAATTATAGTTTATTTTTGGGAATCCATAATAATTCATGTCTTTGTTCCATACATGATTATTTCTTGTATGTGATGTATAATGTATTCCTTGATGTCCAAAATTATCACAGAAAAAACAATAGACAAAGAAATAATTTTTCTACCAGTTCATGTTGTTCGACAACACATGTATTCCAACCAAGGACAAACACCTTCAGTAACCACTCACATAACTAGATCAAATATCAACACACTAATGTTTTCACGTGGTAAAACCCCTATGGGGAAACATCCATGGCACTAGACAACGCGGTCACTTGGAGCAGTTTATTAATGCAAAGAAAAAGATTACAGAGAGATTTTACAGGAGAGTTTCTCACAATCGATCATCGGAAAATGACCCTCCATGCTCTTTAAATATAGATCATGGACCAATCAGGTGCTAAGCCATGGATCAATGGTCGATAAGATCAAGGAGAGTATGAACCATAAGATCACTCTATGTTGGGAACATATTGTGACCGTTGGATTTCCTAACTACAAATGCATACTAATGCATACTAAAGAAACACACTAGAAAACACACTTTTACCTAATGACACAATAAACCAAGTAGATATTACTAACTCCTAAGTGTCTAAATATCCTAACACATGTGAGGCCTCCCTGGTGGGAAATATATTTTGAATTTGTCCTTGTTTTCATTAGGAGAAATATTAACTTTATATGGAGAATTATTTTCTTGCTTCTTGTTGTCTTCATCACTGATGTAAATTTTCTGTACCTTGGCATACCTTTCAATTTTTTCTTAATTTACTTTCTTTGATGGTTGATTCAGGTGCATATTGGTGCCCACCAACCTATTCCAACTGGCTCCTCTTGAAAAATTTTAGTTCAACACGTTCTTCTGTAATTATTTGTAATTGTGGGTTATACACTTCTGAGGTTGTGTGAGTCACTACAAAGCTTCCAGGTGGAGATTGGTGGCTTCTCACCTAATCCAACTAGTTTTTTTTTGGAATTTTTCATGTGAGTACATCTTTTTGTGCTTCCAAGGTCATTTTGGGGCCCTAAACAATGTTTCTTTGGCTTTCCATAGTCAAACTATAGTTGATGTCATAGTTTGTTGTAATAATGTGTATTTATATAAAATACCTTTCCAACAGGCTATATGTGCCTAAAATGGAGGTCATATGCAAAATTTACAACTCTTGGAAGTTGAGGCACAAACTTACCCATCAGCTCCCACATAAATTTTGGTGTTTCATCTCCTAGGGTTAGGTTTTTTTATGTCTAGTGTTTTGGAGTTCACAAGTAATGTTAAAAAGGCCTTTGCAACCTCATTGCAATTCATTCTACTTAGACTAATGTGAGTAGCAGCCACATCTCTTCTTTGAGATCACTACCACCATTTGAGCAAGTTGTTTTCAGTTATGCAGTTTTACAGTTTCAACCTATTTTATTTATTCAATAGAATTCATTATTCACTGGATATCTATTGTTGTTCTCCATATCACTGTGTTATTTTATTCAATCTATTATTCATTATGGTCCTCTCATAAATCCATATCAGTGGTATCAAAGCAGTCTTCTCTTCATTTATTTTTCTTCGTGCATGTCCTTGATAAGATGTGGGTATAAGAAGTTGGGGATCAAACCAATTGAGCCTTTTCAAGATTGGTCACACCGAGCCTGAAAAAAAACCATGGGGGATGAGACTAAATATGATGGAGCAAGAGATCCTCTCAAAATGTTGCTCGAGGAATTCCTTGCATGACAAAGGAACAGAATGATGGAAAAATTTTCATAGATCCTACATTGGCTACCCACGAGAGACACATATTCATCAAGTGGTCATGCAACCCCCTTCAAGGTACAAGTAAATTTTAATATTCCATTATTTGAAGAACCGATAGATGCAAATGTTGTAGGTAAATGGTTGAATCTGCTCAAAGGGTACTTTTCGGTCCACATTTTTTTCGATAGGGAAAATATTACTTTCTCACTACTCAAGGTCATCCCCCATTTTAATGATTGGTGGGATACTTACTTTGAGGAAAGGTCCATATAGGAATATATAATATTTGTGGTCTCCCCCACATGGGATTCCTTCAGGGATTCCATTAAAAAATAGTACTACCCTATTGGAAGCTACGAGGACCAGTTCACAAGATGGACCATGTTGTGTCAGGAAAGGGACCAGATAGTACCAGATTTCACCAATATTTTCCATACCCTACGCACCAAATTGGGTATCAAAAACTCTAAATGACATTTGGTGCTCAAATACCAAAATTTTCTGCAAAGATACATTCAAACATAAATGCAATTGTTGGACATCACATCATTAGGTGTGACTTATAGATATGTTGTCAATATCGAGGATAAATTTAAGAAGAATAGGAGATATTTTTCATCTGCAAAATCCTCACAGCCAAAGTAGGGAAAAGTCAGCCCCAACCCAAAAAACAAGGGATAAAGAAAATATGGCCACTCTCAGGACAACCAGTCCAAGCCGCAACATAAGAAGGGTAATGGGATGTTGAATAAGGACATGGGAAAGTGATGTCAATACCATAAAATCCCTTGGAACAACACTGAATAATGTCTCTCCAAGTAGTCACTGGTGGTTGAGATGAAAGATTCTAATTTATAGGCAGATTCTGAATCTAAATCAAATCCAGAAGGAGGGAAGAATATTATCGATGTCAAATCCAACTCCATTGTCGCTACCACCAAAGTACATCTAAGCGAACCAGAAGAACCATAGGAAGGGGAACACCTATTTCACTCACAGATGTGGGTAAAGGGGGCTCCACTTCATTTCATTTTCAATAGAGACAGTTAGAATAACCTTATCTTAGCAGATGTCGTCAAGCAAATAGACCTATTGTTATAACCCTAATTTGCACCAGACATGCATACCTAGTAGCAGACCATCTTACTTACTATTTTTGCCAAGCCAATATTGAATACCTCTTCTTAAAAACCAAAATTTTGAATATCTACGCGCCCTGCACCACTACTTCCTCTATATGTACACTATATGCACCATTACTGCATGCGTATGTATTCTAGCTACACCATTATAGTCCACGTATACCCACATAAGTTTCAAAAAATAAAAAGTTGCAAGGGAATACGAGATTTTGGGTAGTTTCCTAACCAATTGACCACCCATATCCTGTCACCCAACTGAATAACTATATTTTTGGCATATAAAAGAAGTTGTTGGGGTCCCATTTCAAGGAGAAGCATGAAAGCAGTGAAACTCTGCCCATTTCCTAATTTCCCCCTTGCCCCAAGAATTTGCAGCCACTTTGTGAGTTTGAGCCAGAATTCCCTATTCTTTCCCTTTTTCCTCATCCATAAACCTATGTCTGTTCTCTAGAGAGAAGTGTGAGTAAAAAAGGATACGTGGAAGCAGTTGGAGCTTGGTGAAGAGGAGCCCAGGATCGGGTTCGAGGAGGAGTCGTCGATATGATTTTGTAAGTGACATCATGAGATTAATATAAAGAAGTATTTTTTCCATCCCGCCATATGATGTGTTTAATATGTATGATTGAGTTACATTTTTTTATGAAATCTAAC
>JZKD02S2273822.1:0-13961 GCA_000966675.3 Picea glauca
CCCTGAGAATAGCTGACATCCTGACTTTCCATTGCAAATAGTTGGAAATCTCATCCAACCGGTCTTCATACCTGATGCAAACAACCATCTCCCTATCAATTGTTCAATGGAAAACAAACAATCAAGTTTCCCCCTTCAAACCTTGCCCAAAAATCTCACTGCTCACTGTCACTCGGAGCCCAAGCTCTGATACCATGTAGAAATTTAATGACAAAATCAGATAGCACAAATTCTGTTGTACACTTAGCAACCTAGAGATCTGTCATCTATGAACTCTGAAATGTATAAACCCACATTCAAAAAATATTATGAGTAGAAATAAAAATTGCCAAGCACTTTTGCAGTGGAATAAACACAATGAACAGCAATTACACATCCATGTAATACTCAGAAATTTAGGCAACCAGCCAAGGAAAACCCCAATGTGGGGAAACCCAAAGAGAGAGATTTTATTAGCTTCAGGAAAGATATATCAGCTGTAAGATTACATTTACAGCCAAGAGAAAACCACTTACAGCACCCAAACTGTCCCTCCAAATTTATGCCTTGAAAAACGTGCCAAGTCCATACTATTGTACGACCCACCCAGAAAACAGCACCTTGGAAAATGTGCCCATTGTCTGTTGTACAACCTGATCTGTATGGCCCTGCTGCAGCAAAAAAAACCCTCAAAACAGCCTCGATTTTTGTGCCTTGCCTCGAAATTTGTGCCCTCTTTCCCTTGTACAGACTATACAGATCCGTATAGTATGGCCTCCAACAGCAGCAATAAATATCAGCACACTCACGCAAAAATTTGCCTTGGGAAATGTGTCCAATCTCCCTTGGGAAATGCGCCCTCGTTGCTGCCCACTTTCCTCTCTCAAGCTCTGTCGAAAATCTCTCAATCTCCTCTTCTCTTGTTGTGTCTTGCACACTACCCAATGCATTCTCTTATAATTCGAAAATGACCTTTCACCTTCCCCATCCCTAAATCCAAAGGCCAAGATCTAATCTTGCTTTTACATGATCAAGGGACATGATTCATTCCCTCCAAAATAAATCACTTAAAATATTAATGTACAGTTTCACTTTATAACATAAGTGCACTTTATGAAATAAAGTCACTTTAATATTAGAAGGTGCACTATTAAAAAGTCACTTTAATAAAAGAACCACTTTATTACAACTTTATAAAAACCCATTACAAAGTCAAGCGTCTAGTAGTGCAAATATAAGGCTACTTCCGCATACAAGACAAACATGTGGAGTACCTCCCGAGCTATAAAAGCTAACATCTCACAGTACTCTCACTTGAGCAAATATATTGCTACTGGTATTATCTTCAGAGATACTTACTGTACCTGGACAATTCTTGCATTATGGATTATATTTGGTGATATTGTGTGATTATTAATGAATTGAGTTTAGTATGCTTGTCACATATAATCAATGATGCCCTATCATTCCTAAAATGGTATCACAGCAAGTGATAGTGTTCTGCAATTTGATGTGTGCATCAGAAGACCGAGGATCTTGGCACGGAAATAGGTCTATACATTATGATGTTCTTATCTTCATACAAGGAGCTCATATTGTTGCGCAAATTCTTCTATTTGAAATAAAATTTTGAGGTCATAATAAAGATTCTGAGCAATATTGAGGAGATATGGCCTCTGAAAATGGTCCTTCCGGAACTGCCCATTTTGTTAATTAAAAACAGTGATCTGTCTTCTGACAAAGACATCTCTCTCCTCATGTGTCAGACTGAGTTCGCTCCAGTGCCATTTGAAAGAAAACTTCAAGAGCTTTCCGAAAAGGGGTCACAACAAAAGATTCTGAGCAGTAATGAGGGAGATCTGACATTTGAAAGTTGACCTTCCAGAGCAGCCCATTTTGTTTACAGAAAACAATGATTTGTCTTGTGACGAGAATATCTCTATACTGATGCATCCAATTGAGTTTGCTCCAATGCCATTTGAAAGAAAATTTCAGAAGCTTTCCAGAACGGGGTCATAATAAAGATTCCAAGCAGTAATGAGCGATGTGCGACCTTTGAAATTGACTTTCCCAAACTACCCCTTTGCTGACAAAAAAATGTAAACTACATTTTAAAAAGCTTTTCCCTTGCCCAAAATCAAATTGTTCTGCTTCAAAAAGGAATTGAAATAGCACTTCATGTGCATCTTCAGCGAAAATTTCAAGTCATTTAAAGTTGACGTGTTTTGAAAATCATAAAGTGAAAGTTTAAAAAGTGACTTTATAGAATGGAGATCATATTTTTAACCTGGTAAATGTAATTTAATACTTTGAGGGGGGGAATATTTATCTTTTGAAGGTCACTTTGCATTACTTTTGGTGCATTATCCTAGGTTTAAAGGTGCAAGGATCTTTTACTTGGGAAATCTGCTTGAGAGGGGGCATCATTTTTTCCTAAGGTCATTTGGAAGGATTAACACATTTTTCAATGGGAGGCCTCGCACTCCATGCACTCTGCCTAGACACTTTTCAACATAAACCCACCTTACTAATGGTTCCAAGGTACCTTTGTATCTTTTGTCAAGGACGATCTTGATAAAGAAGCATTGCTCCAGAAACATCATGAGAAGATTACTTCCATGCAGGATACCATTGTGAAGCTTATTGAGTAGGTTTCTTTTTCACAAGATTCTAATACCCTACTTCCTAATGAAGCTGTTTCTTTGCCGGATTTTAATAACAATCGGTAGGAACATATTGCTCAACTTCATAGTGAAGTTACTTCTTTGCAAAATGACACTTTGAGTTTTCATGAGCATAACATTTCATTGCACAAAACTAACATCCAACTCTATGATGAGGTCAATTCATTTCAAGGCTCCATTATCCAACTTCATGAGGAGGTTGTCCCACTTTAGAATGATAATATTTGTCTCTTTGACAGTATCGAGACTCGAAGTATGATTATGACTGACCCCTCCTTCCTCTCTCGGACAAGAAGAACAAGCCCATCCAAGATTTGCAACACCTCAATCAGAACCTTGTACAAGTGTTAAGAAGCACAAAAGGTCAATTAAAGGATTGCATCAGCAAATAGCAAATTTGTGCTTTTGAGAAGTATGATGCACTTATTCAGATATGGATGATTCCGATTGATGAGCTCAAAGAAGCTCGTGCTCATGATTTCCAAAACTCTTGGATGAATAAAAGGAGAAGGAAGAACTCCCGGACAATTTTGGGTGATTGTGTTCACCACTTCACCGGAAGTATTATATCCTTTATTAAACAATATCATCTTTCTTATGCATCAACTCCTACACTAATGGCTCCTAACTCTAAGCAACATACCAAGAGCATTGGTTCCAAACTACTTCCACAAATGATTTATAAAACAGATGGACTTGGTAAACATGGAAAAGATATGGTTACTCCTATTGAGCCTAAGATCACATCGATGAGAATAGAGCTTATATATTTTGAGAGACTTCATCCCCTAATGCAAGTCACCTCAATCCCTATGCAATGATTATTTCATGGGAACTAGATCATGCATCTTCTGCCACTATTGTTTTGCAGGAACCAAATCTTGCACCATTTGATGATTCATCTACTACTGCTATGTTGAAACTTGCATACATAGCATTTGATAATTCTTCTATTGGATTCACGAGAATCATATCCTACACCTTATAAGCAACAAAAACTAGATTCTTCACCATCTCCATCTCTGCCATATCAACATCCTAATCATAGTGATCAAAGGCATTCTTGCTCTCCATCCAAGAGTTAGCATTTTGATTGTCACACTAATTGGTATGATAGTCATTCTCCCTATAGATTGAAAGTGAAGAGACGTAGATAAAAAAATCTCGGACAGATACCCACAAATAAAATTATTGTAGTTGAATTGATGATTGGTCATGGAAACATTTGAGAATTTGTTTAAGGACTCCATATTGACTTCTTTCTTCCATTGTACAGTCGTACAATCTTCATCGCTCTTTCTAATGGATCGATTGTAGCAGTAGTCTCTACTTGATCGTTTTCGATGGTAACCATTCTTTGTTGTTCATGTTTTGCACACAAGCAAGTGGAAGATAATTTTATGATGGATAGCCCGCCTCGTTGCAAGTGGTGCTTTTCGAAAAATGAGACAAAAAGTGCATAATTAAACAAGTTTAGGGTTTTACTTGCAGATTCCCTTTTCCCCTCCAAATACAACCCAATTTTTTTGTTATTTTTTGGGTGATGTCCCCTATTACAAAAAATGTCCCTAATTTTTGGGACATCCTGCAACATGCTAGGGGACGTCCCCAACAAATGGAGATGTTTTCATACTTGTCCTAGGTACAAGAAACACGTCCCCATCCCAGGAACCTTGCAACATATGCTAGTTTATATTGTAAGAACAATTTGGTACACAATACTAAGATAACTATCAATGTTTATGCATGGGAAAGGAATACTAGCACGTGCTTCACTCATTACCTATAACACAACCATAAGAGAAGGGTTAAGAGTCATTCATATGGTATAGGTCTAGATTAGAAAGCATCATTATTTCCAATACAAAAATCCCATCAGGGTTGTCACCCTTGGTCTCTGTTCAGAAGACTCTTGGTAAGATTGGTTCCAAACATTACACAACATGATTGTCTCAACCTACATTACATTGCCCCAAAGTTGTGTGAAACCTAGGTGCCATAGCAAGGGGNTGCCCAAAATCAAATTGTTCTGCTTCAAAAAGGAATTGAAATAGCACTTCATGTGCATCTTCAGCGAAAATTTCAAGTCATTTAAAGTTGACGTGTTTTGAAAATCATAAAGTGAAAGTTTAAAAAGTGACTTTATAGAATGGAGATCATATTTTTAACCTGGTAAATGTAATTTAATACTTTGAGGGGGGGAATATTTATCTTTTGAAGGTCACTTTGCATTACTTTTGGTGCATTATCCTAGGTTTAAAGGTGCAAGGATCTTTTACTTGGGAAATCTGCTTGAGAGGGGGCATCATTTTTTCCTAAGGTCATTTGGAAGGATTAACACATTTTTCAATGGGAGGCCTCGCACTCCATGCACTCTGCCTAGACACTTTTCAACATAAACCCACCTTACTAATGGTTCCAAGGTACCTTTGTATCTTTTGTCAAGGACGATCTTGATAAAGAAGCATTGCTCCAGAAACATCATGAGAAGATTACTTCCATGCAGGATACCATTGTGAAGCTTATTGAGTAGGTTTCTTTTTCACAAGATTCTAATACCCTACTTCCTAATGAAGCTGTTTCTTTGCCGGATTTTAATAACAATCGGTAGGAACATATTGCTCAACTTCATAGTGAAGTTACTTCTTTGCAAAATGACACTTTGAGTTTTCATGAGCATAACATTTCATTGCACAAAACTAACATCCAACTCTATGATGAGGTCAATTCATTTCAAGGCTCCATTATCCAACTTCATGAGGAGGTTGTCCCACTTTAGAATGATAATATTTGTCTCTTTGACAGTATCGAGACTCGAAGTATGATTATGACTGACCCCTCCTTCCTCTCTCGGACAAGAAGAACAAGCCCATCCAAGATTTGCAACACCTCAATCAGAACCTTGTACAAGTGTTAAGAAGCACAAAAGGTCAATTAAAGGATTGCATCAGCAAATAGCAAATTTGTGCTTTTGAGAAGTATGATGCACTTATTCAGATATGGATGATTCCGATTGATGAGCTCAAAGAAGCTCGTGCTCATGATTTCCAAAACTCTTGGATGAATAAAAGGAGAAGGAAGAACTCCCGGACAATTTTGGGTGATTGTGTTCACCACTTCACCGGAAGTATTATATCCTTTATTAAACAATATCATCTTTCTTATGCATCAACTCCTACACTAATGGCTCCTAACTCTAAGCAACATACCAAGAGCATTGGTTCCAAACTACTTCCACAAATGATTTATAAAACAGATGGACTTGGTAAACATGGAAAAGATATGGTTACTCCTATTGAGCCTAAGATCACATCGATGAGAATAGAGCTTATATATTTTGAGAGACTTCATCCCCTAATGCAAGTCACCTCAATCCCTATGCAATGATTATTTCATGGGAACTAGATCATGCATCTTCTGCCACTATTGTTTTGCAGGAACCAAATCTTGCACCATTTGATGATTCATCTACTACTGCTATGTTGAAACTTGCATACATAGCATTTGATAATTCTTCTATTGGATTCACGAGAATCATATCCTACACCTTATAAGCAACAAAAACTAGATTCTTCACCATCTCCATCTCTGCCATATCAACATCCTAATCATAGTGATCAAAGGCATTCTTGCTCTCCATCCAAGAGTTAGCATTTTGATTGTCACACTAATTGGTATGATAGTCATTCTCCCTATAGATTGAAAGTGAAGAGACGTAGATAAAAAAATCTCGGACAGATACCCACAAATAAAATTATTGTAGTTGAATTGATGATTGGTCATGGAAACATTTGAGAATTTGTTTAAGGACTCCATATTGACTTCTTTCTTCCATTGTACAGTCGTACAATCTTCATCGCTCTTTCTAATGGATCGATTGTAGCAGTAGTCTCTACTTGATCGTTTTCGATGGTAACCATTCTTTGTTGTTCATGTTTTGCACACAAGCAAGTGGAAGATAATTTTATGATGGATAGCCCGCCTCGTTGCAAGTGGTGCTTTTCGAAAAATGAGACAAAAAGTGCATAATTAAACAAGTTTAGGGTTTTACTTGCAGATTCCCTTTTCCCCTCCAAATACAACCCAATTTTTTTGTTATTTTTTGGGTGATGTCCCCTATTACAAAAAATGTCCCTAATTTTTGGGACATCCTGCAACATGCTAGGGGACGTCCCCAACAAATGGGGATGTTTTCATACTTGTCCTAGGTACAAGAAACATGTCCCCATCCCAGGAACCTTGCAACATATGCTAGTTTATATTGTAAGAACAATTTGGTACACAATACTAAGATAACTATCAATGTTTATGCATGGGAAAGGAATACTAGCATGTGCTTCACTCATTACCTATAACACAACCATAAGAGAAGGGTTAAGAGTCATTCATATGGTATAGGCCTAGATTAGAAAGCATCATTATTTCCAATACAAAAATCCCATCAGGGTTGTCACCCTTGGTCTCTGTTCAGAAGACTCTTGGTAAGATTGGTTCCAAACATTACACAACATTATTGTCTCAACCTACATTACATTGCCCCAAAGTTGTGTGAAACCTAGGTGCCATAGCAAGGGGACAACTCATATACAGGACCTAGGTACGACAAGTTTTAAATTTTAGTGTTTCCACAATGCCTATAAAGTGAAGAATTTGTAATTGTCAAAGTATATTCATACAAACATACATTATTTTAGAAAGCGAACTTTACATTAATTATTTATTGAATTGGAATTGAACAAAGGTTTCCTAGCAAATGAGAAAAAAATTGCTATTTAGGGTTAGAATTTTTCACTTTTAGTATGCTTAGATATTGTTTTTAAGGTTATAAGGTTTATTGACCTTAGTCCTCACAATGACATGAGGATTTGTTAAGTGGACAACACAAGATCATTGCATTTATTCGTGAATCATCCTCTAATCGTCACCTTGCTAAAATCTACTATGGAAACAAATCTTGAATCTTAGATCTAGCATATGACGTCTACTTACCTATTTGATTTCAACCATCATCTCAAACTATTCACTTGCATACATGTGGTTATGTTGAGATGTTCTTTAAGGCTAAAGCTAGGGTTTTTCCCCAAGGAAACAAAGAAGCTAGGGTTTGGGAGAAACCCTAGAGGAGCAAAGAGAGCACTTGATCTTGCAGATATTGTGAGAGAAGAAAACTAGGGTTTTGGGGCATTTGGAAACCCTAGTTCTCCTTGGAGTGCTTGATATGGAGAAAATAGAGGGAGACTATCTTGTTCACTTGTGTGATGTACATGAAGGTGCCAAAGAGGACTTGCCAATGTGTATGCTAGCTTGTTGAGAATATTTAGTGAAGTGTCCAGCTTTGATTGGGAGTGAGTGATTCACAGCTAGGAGGAGTTGGTGGCTAGGGTCTTCTTATGGTTTCCCTAGCTAGGGTTTAGAGAGCTTGACTTGTACCAGCTTTGTATTAAGTTGTGGTATGTACGTGCACTTCATCTTATCTATTTGTTCCAATTGTCTAAATTTTGTGTACTTGCAATTTGATTTTCAGCTTATGTTATCTTCACGATTGACGAGATTCTAGTGCTGGTTATGCGTGTTGATTTGACATAACATTGGGTGGAATTTGTTATGAGATTCTAAAAGATAAAGGGGCAGATTTACTGATGTAACAAGTCATTTTCAGATCTGCAATTTGCTTGGCAAGTGTGTCCATGTCGAGAAGGGTAACTCAGAAGGTCTTCTTCCATGTGGTGACGTCGTAGCATGGTGGGAGACAATGAAACTAGCCAAGTTGATGGGTTAAATCTCTTTCCTAAGTTTAACTTAGGAAAAAGTACATTAAATGTGTTATATTTTAATATTGACTTAATGAGAACTTTTTCTAAAGTAAAAAGTGAAAATAATTTAAGTGATGGTCTTTTAATCTTGGCCATCCATCTCATTGAGGGAGTGAGGATTGATCTCAGTCCTTGATCTCTTTGGATATAGGGTTTATGCTTGCTCATTGAGATAAAATGAAATCGACTTGGTGGCTGGGCGTATCCTTTTCATTGAGAGAGGGCGATTTTCAGGTTGAAGAAGGAGATCACTTGAGGGTTTGTCAGAGGAGATTTGCAGAGAGAACGGAGGAGACTTATAGCAGGGAGATCGATTTGCTTCCTGGACATTCACAGAGGCCGAAACTTCAGATATGAGAGATTCGTACAGGTTGACGCGAGGGTGACACAGCAGGCCGTACGATTTGCGCAGAGGCTCATGCAGGAGGAAATTTGTCTTGGTCGGGCGACTAGATCATCTACAGCGTCTCAGGTTGTGGATGAGAAGGCTTTGGCACTTGCAAGCAAACGCAAGGGAAATTCTAAGAAGAAGGGCTCCGGGAATGGAGCAGGTGGAAAGAAGAAGAACATTGACTTCTCCAAAGTCAAGTGTTTCCATGGTCACAAGTTTGGACACTTTGCCTCACAGTGTCCAGAAAAGAAAAAGAGTAAGCCACAGATAGCAGCCTCTGCAGGAGTAGAGGAGTTTGTGAAAAGCTTTGAGGAGGATTTCTGCCTTATTGCATGTATGTTGAGCTCAGTTGTCACAAGTATTTGGTATGTGGATAGTGTCGCTTCTTGTCATATGACTGGGCACAAGGAGTTCTTTAGTAGCTTGCGAGAGGGAGGCATGAATCTTCATATTGAGCTAGGAGATGATGCGCACTATAAGGCGCAAGGCATAGGCACAATGTCATTTCAGAGGGAGTCGGGTAAACCACTATGTTTTGCTGACGTATTGTATGTTCCTAGTCTTACCAAGANCTCCAAATACAACCCAATTTTTTTGTTATTTTTTGGGTGATGTCCCCTATTACAAAAAATGTCCCTAATTTTTGGGACATCCTGCAACATGCTAGGGGACGTCCCCAACAAATGGGGATGTTTTCATACTTGTCCTAGGTACAAGAAACATGTCCCCATCCCAGGAACCTTGCAACATATGCTAGTTTATATTGTAAGAACAATTTGGTACACAATACTAAGATAACTATCAATGTTTATGCATGGGAAAGGAATACTAGCATGTGCTTCACTCATTACCTATAACACAACCATAAGAGAAGGGTTAAGAGTCATTCATATGGTATAGGCCTAGATTAGAAAGCATCATTATTTCCAATACAAAAATCCCATCAGGGTTGTCACCCTTGGTCTCTGTTCAGAAGACTCTTGGTAAGATTGGTTCCAAACATTACACAACATTATTGTCTCAACCTACATTACATTGCCCCAAAGTTGTGTGAAACCTAGGTGCCATAGCAAGGGGACAACTCATATACAGGACCTAGGTACGACAAGTTTTAAATTTTAGTGTTTCCACAATGCCTATAAAGTGAAGAATTTGTAATTGTCAAAGTATATTCATACAAACATACATTATTTTAGAAAGCGAACTTTACATTAATTATTTATTGAATTGGAATTGAACAAAGGTTTCCTAGCAAATGAGAAAAAAATTGCTATTTAGGGTTAGAATTTTTCACTTTTAGTATGCTTAGATATTGTTTTTAAGGTTATAAGGTTTATTGACCTTAGTCCTCACAATGACATGAGGATTTGTTAAGTGGACAACACAAGATCATTGCATTTATTCGTGAATCATCCTCTAATCGTCACCTTGCTAAAATCTACTATGGAAACAAATCTTGAATCTTAGATCTAGCATATGACGTCTACTTACCTATTTGATTTCAACCATCATCTCAAACTATTCACTTGCATACATGTGGTTATGTTGAGATGTTCTTTAAGGCTAAAGCTAGGGTTTTTCCCCAAGGAAACAAAGAAGCTAGGGTTTGGGAGAAACCCTAGAGGAGCAAAGAGAGCACTTGATCTTGCAGATATTGTGAGAGAAGAAAACTAGGGTTTTGGGGCATTTGGAAACCCTAGTTCTCCTTGGAGTGCTTGATATGGAGAAAATAGAGGGAGACTATCTTGTTCACTTGTGTGATGTACATGAAGGTGCCAAAGAGGACTTGCCAATGTGTATGCTAGCTTGTTGAGAATATTTAGTGAAGTGTCCAGCTTTGATTGGGAGTGAGTGATTCACAGCTAGGAGGAGTTGGTGGCTAGGGTCTTCTTATGGTTTCCCTAGCTAGGGTTTAGAGAGCTTGACTTGTACCAGCTTTGTATTAAGTTGTGGTATGTACGTGCACTTCATCTTATCTATTTGTTCCAATTGTCTAAATTTTGTGTACTTGCAATTTGATTTTCAGCTTATGTTATCTTCACGATTGACGAGATTCTAGTGCTGGTTATGCGTGTTGATTTGACATAACATTGGGTGGAATTTGTTATGAGATTCTAAAAGATAAAGGGGCAGATTTACTGATGTAACAAGTCATTTTCAGATCTGCAATTTGCTTGGCAAGTGTGTCCATGTCGAGAAGGGTAACTCAGAAGGTCTTCTTCCATGTGGTGACGTCGTAGCATGGTGGGAGACAATGAAACTAGCCAAGTTGATGGGTTAAATCTCTTTCCTAAGTTTAACTTAGGAAAAAGTACATTAAATGTGTTATATTTTAATATTGACTTAATGAGAACTTTTTCTAAAGTAAAAAGTGAAAATAATTTAAGTGATGGTCTTTTAATCTTGGCCATCCATCTCATTGAGGGAGTGAGGATTGATCTCAGTCCTTGATCTCTTTGGATATAGGGTTTATGCTTGCTCATTGAGATAAAATGAAATCGACTTGGTGGTTGGGCGTATCCTTTTCATTGAGAGAGGGCGATTTTCAGGTTGAAGAAGGAGATCACTTGAGGGTTTGTCAGAGGAGATTTGCAGAGAGAACAGAGGAGACTTATAGCAGGGAGATCGATTTGCTTCCTGGACATTCACAGAGGCCGAAACTTCAGATATGAGAGATTTGTACAGGTTGACGCAAGGGTGACGCAGCAGGCCGTACGATTTGCGCGGAGGCTCACGCAAGAGGAAATTTGTCTTGGTCGGGCGACTAGATCATCTACAGCGTCTCAGGTTGTGGATGAGAAGGCTTTGGCTCTTGCAAGCAAACGCAAGGGAAATTCTAAGAAGAAGGGCTCCGGGAATGGAGCAGGTGGAAAGAAGAAGAACATTGACTTCTCGAAAGTCAAGTGTTTCCATGGTCACAAGTTTGGACACTTTGCCTCACAGTGTCCAGAAAAGAAAAAGAGTAAGCCACAGATAGCAGCCTCTGCAGGAGTAGAGGAGATTGTGAAAAGCTTTGAGGAGGATTTCTGCCTTATTGCATGTATGTTGAGCTCAGTTGTCACAAGTATTTGGTATGTGGATAGTGTCGCTTCTTGTCATATGACTAGGCACAAGGAGTTCTTTAGTAGCTTGCGAGAGGGAGGCATGAATCTTCATATTGAGCTAGGAGATGATGCGCACTATAAGGTGCAAGGCATAGGCACAATGTCATTTCAGAGGGAGTCGGGTAAACCACTATGTTTTGCTGACGTATTGTATGTTCCTAGTCTTACCAAGAACCTCGTTTCAGTTTCGACCCTGGAGGATAAAAGGTTTGAGGTGACCTTTTGTGGAGGAAAGGTATACATTAGACCAAAGGGGTCTACAGCCAAGATGGATAAGGTAATTGGGGTTCGAAGTGAGAAAGTATACAGGTTGCATTTTGAGCCAGCAAAAGCATTAGTCAGTAGCAGCACAGATTTGGGTGAGTTATGGCACAAACGGATGGCACATTTGCATTTTGGTGTGTTGGGCCATTTGAGACAGGCAGTTACAGGAATGCCCCAGGTTATAGCAGAGAAGCACGATCCTTGTAAGGGTTGCGCATTGGGAAAGTATGCCCGCAAGGCATTTCCATCTAGTGAGCATAGGTCCAAGGGGATCTTGGATCTAATCCATTCGGATGTTCGTGGTCCTATGAGTGTGCAGTCAGTTAGTGCTTCAGCTACTACAATATATTTATTGATGACTACTCCAGGAAGACCTAGATATATTTCCTTAAGACCAAGGATGAGATCTTTGATAGGTTAAGGGAGTTCAGAGCTCTGGTGGAGAACCAGTCTGGTAGGAGGATCCAGGTACTCGGTGTTGATATTTTTGGTAGTTGTGGGAGGTATTAAACCTCCACGTGTAACCCTGACAAGAATAGAATATTCCAGGAAGCAAGAAGAAACCCTAAAGCATTGGACATAACCCTAGAAGACAAGTCGGCTAAAGAAAATAATTAATATTGAGTTTTTAGCCTCCAAAAGAGAAGTCGGCCCAAACAGCTAAGGAAGAGCAGCATAAATACAAGATGCCAAAGCTCATTTGGACACACACAACTCGCAACTGTAGAAATTTAGCAAGTGCGCAAGTCTAGAGAGTAGTTGCAGCTGCAGCCACTACAACTTGTATTTTCACTTTCAGGCTTGGACTTTCTCTTGGTTATGGTTTGGACTTTCTTCCATGTGCGCTAGCTCTGGAGAGAGGTACGCTACATTGATTGGCTATTGGTTCTAGGGTTGCTTCCGGAATTATTCTCTCTGTCAAGGTTAAGGTGCTTGGGGGTGGCTTCGGCCTATGGTTGGGTGACAATATTGCTATATTGTCTATGGTTAAACGAGCACACCTATTATTTTCTAACAGGTTATGGGCCCACACTATCTTCGGACAGAGTAACCGCTGGAAGATAGATTGGGAGGATTTGCTCAGTTACAATTGCAGTTGCAGTCAAAGTTTTTGTTGCAGCAACAAAACCCTAACCCTCTTGTTAAGGTACCTTAAGTGAAGAGCTTGACCTAATTCCTGGATAGCCTAGTGCACCCTAGCCTAGCGCACCGCCTGGTACTCTCAGCAAGCTAAGATGTCAAGTTTGAGTTTTTTAGTCAAAGTCAAAGGTTGACCAAGTCAAAGCAGTCATGACTTACTCTATGAAGTCAGAAAACAAGTTAGAAGGGGCTTCTAACTTCAGAGCATGGAAGACAAGGATTGATCTCATCCTTGCCAAGAATAAGTGTTGGATATTGTGAAAGGAAAGATCGTTGAACCACAATTTGAAGTAGGAAAAGAGAAGGAACCTCAGAACGTCGCAGTTATGGAGAAGTTCAAGAACAATGACATCAATGCCATGAGTATCATAGTGGACTTTGTAAAAGACCACTTGATACCCTACATCTCTCATCTTGACTCATCTAAGAAAATGTACGATGCCTTAACTAACCTCTTCTCAGTCAGAAATATTGGACAAGTAATGAGTCTGAAGAATGAGCTCTGTGACATGAAAATGAATGATGATGACAACATAACATCATACTTGGTAAGAATCTCTCAGTTAAGAGATCAACTACAAGCTAT
>JZKD02S2273833.1:14605-24671 GCA_000966675.3 Picea glauca
AAGACCTTGTATTTCTATATAAAGAAAAATATTTTGTTTTCATTAAAATAAGACTTTTCCAAGATCTAGAAAGAAAGATAGTGGTTGCAAAATTTGATAATAGCTTTTAAGTGATACACCCCATCATAATCTAATTTCAAAATTTAATAATGTCATATCTATAAGATTGGGATGCCTTCGGTGACTTCTTGTGGTTCTTTCGATATTAGTTTTTGTAAGTTAGTAGTACTATATATAAAGGGTCTTCCTAGACCAAAAAGAGATACAAAATACAAAGAAGATTCTTGTTGTAGTTACTGGACTGCCCCAACAGAGGGGAAACCAGTCCAGCTAGCATGGAAGTCAAACATAAGTAGTGTAATAGTCTAAGTAAATTGTTTGAAACTAACTGGACAGCAACTAAAAAGTAGAGAAACTAATGAAACTTGAAGTGCCCTCATGACCTCAGACATTTGGCGGATAACCTGGCCAGGTGACGTGGACAGCCTCGGACCACGGCTCCTCCTCGACATATGTCACTTGATCAGCCCACTGCTTCCACGCATCCACGCTTCCCTCGGTCTTGTCGACAACTAGCGAGGTATCTTGCAACGCGCAACATGTTGTGTCCACCTCCTTTGTCATATCCTCGTGCATGAATTGGTCCTACTCATTTCTTGTTGAACGTTGCGCCTGGGCATTCCCCTCGTTGGTCACACCACTGGGTTCCTCTACCGAAGCCACACCTGCGGGGTCCGAGGGGAAAGCCTCGTGAAGAGAGGTAAGGAGCTGGAGAAGGACTGCTACCTTCCCATCTATGGCCAGCAGATGGAATTGAAGATCCTCCATCCCCTGGCAGAGTTCAAAGACCAAGCCGAAGAGAATTGTCAGGCTTTCCCGTAGCTGTGTGTCAAGGAAAGAGTTCAGGGACTGGTTCTCGGTGTTCTGAGGCTTGCACGGAGGAGGCTCTCCCACACTCTTCCCAGTAGAGTTAGGAATTGGTGCAAGAGGAGGCCCAAACAATGGGGGGTCAGGAAGATGGCATGAGGAAGAAGACAACAGCCTAGGGATAATAGCAAGGCTATCAAATTGCGAAACAGCTATAGCGGGGGGGTGAAGGAAGAATTGGCTCAGGATGAATGGAAGGAGAGGAGCAGGAGGAAGGCGAAGCAGGGGGCGATACAAAGGGCCGACGAGGTTTCCATGGGGAGCCTCTGCGCGAGCGCCCTCGAGGGTGTGACATGAGTCTCGTCGTGTAGCGAATAAAGGACGCCAGGTGCACCAAGGAGTGGAAGAAAGCCTGAAGCCGAACCAGGGTTGTGATGAGCATGCAAATCCCAGTTAGATCAGATGGAGGCTGCAAAGGGGGCTGCCAATTGAAGCACGCGCAGAGACAGACGACATGCATAGATAACCCGGCCATGAAATGAAGCTTGAGGAGAAAAGGGAGTTGTTTAATTGTCACCCGCGCCATGGTAATGGAAATTTAATGTTGGTTCGGGGTGGCGGACGATGGCACGAGCCCGTCACATGGCTCTATGCCTCGCTGGCCGTGCCTCTCCTCCGTGTCGCACCATGTGTGTCGCAATAGCACCCCATCCGGGGGGGTGCTTCTTTTGATATTGAATCAATTTCCACATTCACCTTTTTATAAATATGAGTAAAAGAAATAGATTCAAAAGAAGATATTGTTGTTTTATTGTTTTTTAATAAGCTTCAGAGTGATGTGTTGTAGTTGGCTTGTCCCTTTTATTCAATTTATAACTAGGCTTGTCCCTTTTATTCATCAAATATATCTCTTAAATACATTTTTTTTTTACCTGAACACATTTTAACATAAATGTTGGAACCATAAACTTTGCATAGTTGTTAGATCATGCTCCTAACCTTGTTTCAACTTTACACTATGGTTCTTGGAAAGATACAAAGTTCCATCTACATTACTAAACTCAATAAGTTGATTGTCAAGGACAAATTTCCTATCTCAGTTATTAATTACCTTTTGGATAAACTTCATGGAGCCAATTTTTTCACTAAACTTGACCTTTGTTCTGACTACCACCAAATTAGGATGAAAGACTCAGACATCCCTAAGACTACTTTTTGTATACATGAATATCATTATGAGTTTTTAGTGATGCCTTTTGGAATTTGTAATGCTCCATCGACCTTCTAGAGCCTCGTGAATAAGATATTTTGAACATTCTTATGTAATTTTATGCTAATATTTTTTTATGATATTTCGATCTATAATAAAACATGGGAATACCACATAGAGCATGTTGATAGAGCCTTCCAACTCCTACAAGACAACCAACTATTTGTAAAAATGCTCCAAATGTGATTTTGGGGCTTCAAAGGTTTAATAATTGGGTCACATTGTAAGTTAGGAGGGAGTATCAGTTTATCCCAAGAAAGTCGCAGGTATGAAAGATTGGCCTTGTCCCAAAACCATGAAGAGTTTATATGGATTCTTAGGACTTATAGACCACAAGAAGTTTGTGAAAAAATATGGAAAAAAAAATCCCCTTAAGCTCGCTACTAAAAAAGAATGCATTTGTTTGAAGTGAGCTCATTGAACATGCCCTCTCATCTTTAAAGGATGCCATGTGCATGACTCTAGCATTATTAGTGCCATATTTTACTAAGACTGTTGTCTTGGAATTTGATGCCTTGGGAAAAGGTCTTGGAGTGGTATTGATGCAAGAAGGGTTCACTTTGTCATTCACCAGTAAGTGTTTATGTAACCAAATTTTCGGCAAATCCACATATGAGAAAGAGATGATGGCCATCCTGCATATAGTAGAGACTTGGTGTCCATATCTCATAGGGGGGGATTTCCATATCAAGACTCGTCATCATAATCTCAAGTACTTTCTTGAATGAAGGTTATCCTCACCAAAGCAACACCAGTGGGTCACCAAGCTACTAGGGTATGGTTATAAGTTGAATTATAAGAAGGGTAAGGACAATGTGGTAGTTGATTCCTTATCCTATAAATTTGAGGATGGATCCATATTTTCCTTATCTTTACCCATTCTAGGTTGACTTAAGGAAGCCCATCAAGAATGGTTTGTAAATGACACTATATTTCAACTCATCCATAGGCATCGGGAAGATTCTAACCCTCCTAAAGGGTATACATGGTAGCTAGATACATTGTGATATAAATGATGCATTGTTATAGTAAATAACTCTTCCTTAAAATAAATAACCTTAGAGAAATTCCATTCATCACCTACAACAGGTCACTTTAGATTTCATAAAACATATGAAAAAACTAAGTGCACATTCTTTTGGGAAGACATGAAAGATGACATCCAGGATTTTGTGGCAACCTATAACACCTACTAAAGAAACAACGAGCAGATATTAAAGATACCAGAAGCATTGCAACTTCTACCGATCCCAACACACATATGGGTTGACATCACTATATATTTTTGTTATGACCCAAGGGGGGCATATATATGGCTAAATGTATATGATATGACCCCAAGGGGGGGAATATATGGGCATAAATGTACATGTAATGTGTAAATTCATGTTTAATACAGTCGGCCTAGTGATAAAGGGGCCTCATGTGCAAGTGTGAATAGTTATATATAAGAGATTGTGTATTCATTATTGAGATGGGAATTGTGAAGTATGAATGGTATTTGGTTATTTGGAGGTGGTTCCCCTATTATTTAAGGAGTTATTGTGTAACTTATATATATATATATATATATTGTAGTTGTGCCCCACATTGACATTATGTACATGGTTTGTACATATGTTATTTTATGATACTTGTAAACATTTGAATCATTACATTTGGTATCGGAGCTCAAGGTCTTGGGGTTTCACTGCTGCATCTGAGACACCTTGGAATTTTCACTATAAATATTTTTCTAAAATGTCTTAGAAGGAAACCCTTGGAGGATATCTAATAGATGGATCAAGGTAGATGGGGTTCAAATTTCAGCTCCTTAGGCCTTACAAGTTCGGAGATATATCTTGTTTAAGATAGGGTTCTGGAATCATCTTGAATTTAGTCATCATGGAATTTTCTATATAAAACAATTTATGTGATGTTTGAGACCATGAATCCTAGAGGATATTCGCAGAAATTATCAAGGTATCTATGCTAAAAATTTCATCTTTTGATTCATCCTAATTTTGTATATACGCCTTGTGTAAGATAGGGTAGTTGACTAGTCTCAAACAGGTGTTCTGGGTAAAACAGACATAACTTCTTCCTAGAGTATCCAAATTGAGGGAGACTAGTTGCATTGGATATTCGATAGGATTTAGTATTTTGGGTACAATTTTCATAATCTTTTATCAATTATTATGTGTGGGGAACGCTATACAAGTGAGATATCCTGGAAAGGCCAAAAATATGCAAGGTGTGGAGAAGTTTCCATAACTTCCACTTGACACATCCAATTTTGGTCACACCTATCGAATTGTAGAGAATAAATTCAAGAGTACTACAGGTCACAATTTTAGACTGAGAAGGGTCAAAATTGCATATATACATCATAAGCAAGGTTGGCTAGAAAGACATACTCCAAATTAGGGTTTCAAAGGTATGTTCACTTAAAACTATCATAAATTTTGATTGGAATGTCTGATTGAGCTGATTCAAAATCCATTTCAAATATAACACATAGAAGAGCATATTGGAAAAATTATTACAAATATTTGAGATCTTTATCCTTAATATATTGAGGTTTTGATTTGAGGGTTGGGATTAGACCTCAATTAAGAATCAATCGAAATAAATAAATTTACAGGAGATGAAGATGATTGAGGACGCCATTGTCGCTAAAAAGAAGATAGATGAAACGCATGTGTAGAGTGAAGGAAGACCATCAAATGTGAAACCATATCGACACACTCATTACCAAGAAACATTTCAAGTAATACAAGAAGGATGGTATCAACATTATGAAGGAAGAAGATGGAATACTTGTCAATATTCATGGAACAAGGCATCACCAAAATATTCTTCAACAAGCTATTATCAGAGACCAACAACGACTACAAATTGGAGAAGCTTAAAACAAAATACATGGAATCAAAGGAAAGATAATTATGCAACAACTAGACACCAAGGATTAAGATAGAAAATAATTGATTTTGGATGGATAGATCATTAACAATGGAATGAAGAAATCAGGAACATAAAAAAATCATATTACTTGGTTCCATCACATGTGAAGACTTTAAATGAAAATATTTGAGGACAAAGATTTTTGGAGGGTACTATGTTATGACACAAGGTGGGAATATATATGACTAAATGTATATGATATGACTCCAAGGGGGGGCATAAATGGGCCTAAATGTACATGTAATGTGTAAATACATATGTAATAGGGTCGGCCTAGTGATAAAGGGGCCTCATGTGCAAGTGTTAATAACTATATATAAAAGATCATGTATTCATTATTGAGATGGGAATTGTGAAGTATGAATGGTATTTAGTTATTTGGAGGGGTTTCCCCTATTCTTTAAGGAGTTATTGTGTAACTCACCTATATTGGAGTTGTGCTCCACATTGACATTTTGTACATGGTGTGTACTTCTGTTGTTTTATGATATTTCTAAGTATTTGGATCATAACAATTTTAGAGTGGGACTTCTCAAGGTGGGAAATAATCTATGGTCATGGTGGTAATCAATCATCTCTTTAAACATACTCATGTTTGTGTCTTACCACATCCATTTACCCCCCTGTTAGTTGCCCAATTCTTCCTTGATCAAATTTTTAAGTTACATGGAATTCCAACTTCCATTGTCTCTAATTGGAACCCTACCTTCACTAGAAAATTTTAGCAGGAGTTGTTTAAGCTACAAGGTACCCAACTAAAAATGAGCACTACATATCACCTCCAAACATATGGTCAAACTAAAGTGGTTAATGAGTGCCTAGAAACTTTTTTGAGATGTTTTACCTCAAAAACAACCACACCAATGGACACAATGGCTTCCCCTCGCAGAATGATCGTACAATATCTCTTGTCATAGAGTTACCAAAATAACCCCATATGAAGTTGTTTATGGCCAAAAACTATTTTTAGTCACTTCATATTTACGAGGCACTTCCAAGGTTCAAGAAGTGGATCACACACTCAACACTAGATAAGCCATTCTCTGCATACTAAAGGACAATTTGGTTATGGATCAAAATATAATGAAGCCAAAAATGGAATAGAATCACTCCGAAAATTCTTTTTCATCAGGGGATCAAGTGTTTCTTCACCTTCAACCCTATAAACAAACATCACTCAAAGACAAAACACCTCATAAAATAGTACCCAAGTTCTATGGACCCTATGAGATCATCCAACACATTAGACATGTGGCATACAAACTAGCTCTTCCATCCCACTCTAAGATCCATCCAATATTTAATTTGTCTTGTCTAAAGAAGGTCATGGGATTGAAGTGCAAGGTACAAACCATCTTACAAAAAATTGATGAAGAAGGCTCAATTTGGCTTCAGTTAAAAGCAGTATTGGATACCAAATTGTGTCAATTGTGCCAGTGCATGAGTAATGAAGTACTAATCTAGTGGAAATGCATGCCACCCAAAAATGCCACATGGATACTAGCCACGATCATGCAACAATTCTCTCATATTTATCCTTGAGGACAAACCTACTTTCAAAGGGGGAGGACATGTTAGGGTCCTACCCTAACCTCCTTACTTTAGGCTATGTAGGAGTTAGTCAGATGTTCTTTTTGTCCATCCTCTTTGAATAAGTACCAATGTATACTAGTGAATAATTATTTAATGTAAAAGGGTCCACTTTATAAGGCCCACTAGGTAGTCGGTACCCATTAATGATGAGACCACGAGTAGTTAGGGTTTTTTCTATTGAAAATATATTTAAAGAGATATGAAGCTATGGAATGTTTGTCTTGTATTATGCATTTGTATCTTTATGTAGTGAAAGGTTTCCCCACCTTAATGTAAATAAACACTAAACCAAACAAGAGAGAGAAGACATAAAAACAAAGAGTAGTCAATGGAAAACACGTCACTACACAGAGATTTACCCTGTAAACTGTTAACCGAGAAAACCAACAATGCTTGAGCGACTCCTGCTTATTTTTTGTCTTATTAATTTAGTGAATAAAGAGTTACATGACTAAACCTTTTCCACACCTAAGACACAATTCATCATCCCACTCTCTTGATTGACCAAAATAACAACACTAGAACCATTTGGATTACATCTTCATGATGATTATAGACTCCTGACTCTCTATAACAAGGCATAAGCTTATTTTTAATCAGTAGTGACACATGATGCATTATTTATAGGAATATACAACATGTAAAACCCTATTTTATGTCTTAAAAAATAGTTACAAATCCATGAAGATGATTGGTTGTGATCCTATGAATCTCGATATTCTGTTACAGGTTTCAACTACCAGTCGATCACTAGTTAGCTACAAACTAGTTGACTACCAGTAGGATACTAATTGACCATCCAATTGATATCTATTATGTTTCGCTTTTGAAATCCAGTCAGGTACCAGTAAACCTCCACTTGGGCCATCCTTTCAACCACCTATCAACCATCGATTTGACTTAATTGTCAGTCGATCCACCCCCATAGTCGGTCATCCTCAACTAGCCAAACGGTTAACTGAATTTCTACTGCAAAGAAAATAACATTCTCAAATCTTGAGAGGCAAGTGAACATTATTTTCCTTTTTTTGCATTATCAATACATAAGGGTATATTTTATAGATTTCATCTTATTATCTCTTATTTTTTTCTATTTTGCAATTATGTTCTTTATATACATGGTTTTATTTCAATTTTTAGGGTTAAGGAATAGTATATTGATAACTTAAAAACTACCAAACACAAACCTAAACAAAGTGCAAAAATGCAATGACAATTAATGAAAAACATAGCATCGGATATGCTTTATCATTCACATCAAAACTTAACTTTTACAAGCACTTCCCTTAGCCATGGTGGGAAAGGGAGAAAATACTCTGTGAGCTCTTAAATGTTTCTATGCACTCTCCAATTAGATACAATGATGACAATGAATACTACATTATCTCCCTATACCCCTGGACTCAATCTATCTTCTATAAGTCCTCCTAGATTAGTGTTGACAATAAAGTAATTACATTCCATTAACTTAGGCATTAATTACTCTAAACTACCCTATCACTCAAGTGATAAAACTAGCTCATAAGTGCATTAACAACCCAATATTCCATTAAGTCCCACTATCCTACTAAGTGATTATTTTATTATTTCAAAATTGAGCAACCTATCTAATCGATGCAACCAAAGGCCAACAAGCTCCCACCTCTATCTACCAACTCATCCTTCAATCAACTAAAAAAGATAAGGTCAATTTGGAGTCCAAATCATGACCACTAAAATAGTTCACACTTGAGAATATACTCATCTTGCTAAGCTCTAACTTCAGGGCATATTGTAGTCTCACATCCAATCATCACCAGGATTGTCCAAATGCACCTGAAGCTGTGCACAACCAACTGTTAACTCATTGCTCAAAATTCTAGTTATCATCTCTATTCACATATTCTAGAAACAATCCATCATTCCCAAAAATATTGCACAACCACCAAGGTATCTAATCCCGATGTTGATGCCCCTAAGAAACTCATCCCAACTAAAACCAAATCAATATTAATCTAAAACTAAATAAAGGTACACTAAATGCACGGTGTATCCCAACCACTAATAAAAATCACCTCATGTTAACCACCCATCTGAAATGTAAAATAACTCAAACACAACCCCTAATGTATGTTTTTCCCATCTAAACCCATATATGGCATTGACCCCCCAAATAGATACTTAAAAGATATGTTTCAATGTCATGCTACAATAATCAAGTGGAAACAAGTCACCAAAAACCCAACTATGACTCTCATAACCTACAACCAAAAGAAACTAGTCATTTTCAACATACCAAGAATACAAAGAAACACTTAATGGAAAACTAGCATTTACAGTTCCACCACACAAAGCTGTAAATCGACAACTTTTAAAATGCACAAATAGTAGGGAACAAACTCAACTCAAAACCAAGTACACCATCATCATCATTTCATCATTGATTTGGCTTAAAATACAATCTAAGTGAAAGTGTGAAATTTAGACATGACAACTACATAGAAAAATCTCAAGGGTAGTAAAGATAGCTAAGGAAGATTTCACAACTTCCCAAGGCCATGTTGAAACTAGTCTGCAAGTCCTCAATGTCAAACCACAACTCAAAAGTATGGTTGGAAGAGTGAACACAACCCATAACTACATATGAATGCACAATATACAATATAAATGTGTTGGCAGCCATTTCGCATTTTTATCCTATCTTTATAAGCTGCCTACACAAGTGCTTTGGAACCCTTGATTCTCATCGCAATCTTTTGGATAAAACGACATGATTGTCTTGCGCATTCGCACACCTGCCTTTGTTCTCGTTTTTATGACTGCAAGCATGAAAACTTTGATTTCGAAGTCACGTCAATGGCATGAAAATCATCACTGAATTATTATGGTTACTCTTGTCTATGTGTTCATTGCATTTCCAATTCAATTATGGTCACACAGTTYGCAAGACACCAAAACCTTTACTCATTTGGCATTTTTTTGTTGTTAATATGATTTTATTTTTATGAGACTGTGATGATATTCTAATGATTGTGATTAAGTCCTTGATTTAATGGTGGTTTGATGTTCTATTTCTTTTTGATCGAATTCAATGGTTTCATAACAACGCATTAACATGGTGATTAGACCCTTGATTCAATGGTTTCATACAAAGCATACGTTTTATGATCGAATTTTTGGTGCTATATTCGAAACATTGTTTTGATTTGAAAACCATGCAAACACTAGTACTTGTGCAAATATTTGAGTCAATTTACCATAGTTTTCATTAATTGTTTGAATGGCATTTCTTTTAACACATTGCAATAGTGATCACCCTAGCATCATCGATTGTACATTTTGTTAAGCCCTAATATTGGCTCATTACCACTTAATTGGGGCATATTAGATTAGTAATGTTATTTTATTTATGTC
>JZKD02S2273844.1:10102-36780 GCA_000966675.3 Picea glauca
TCAACTACAAAGAGTTGTTCATTGAATAATTTAAAGGTTCTAGATTGTGGCCTATCTAATATAGTGGAAGTTTCTTTGACGTAGGGCCTAGGTTGTAGTAGATCATCTCACCAACCGCCCCTATGCCAACATGCCTATGTTCACATTCGAAAGGAAAACATGAGTAAGCTAGATAAAAAGGCTAAAAAGTGTATCTTTATTGGGTATAAATATGGTCTGAAAGGTTATAATCTTTGTAACCCATGAACTAAGATGGTAGTGTATAGCCGTGATGTCGTATTTAGAGAAATCAAAGATGTTGTCAAAGAGGAAATCCTACCAAGGAAGGAAGAACCAAAGAAAATAGAGTTTGAGTTGAAGGATAATGAATCAGACTCTACAGAAGAACATGAACCAGAAGAAGAATATCCTCATACTTTAATATCGAGGAGATTGGTTCAGGAAATAAGGCAACTAGAAAGGTATACTCCACTTGATTTATATTCAAATTTTGTTTTGTTTATTATTGATGATGACACTAGAACTGTTAGGGAGGCAATGGATTCAGAGGATGGAAAACTTTGTAAAAAGGCCATGGTTGAAGAAATGACACCTTGGACAAGAATGAGGCTTGGGATCTAGTGGATTTGCTGACTGGAAGAAATCCCATTGGAAAAAAATGGGTGTTTAAGAAGAATTTGAATGCATAAGGTAAAGTGGAGAAATACAAAGCTTGATTAGTAGCAAAAGGTTATTCCCAGGTAGAGGGAATTGACTTTGGAGAAAAAATTTCTCTTGTTTCCAAGCTAACTTCTATTAGTGTTCTTATATATGTTGTTGTTTCTTTTGATTTTGAAGTAGAACATATGGATGTGAAGACAACATTCCTACATGGGGATCTGGAAGAATAAATCTACATGAAGAAGCCATAAGGCTTTGCTGTGAAGGGAAAGAAAGAGCTAGTATGCAAGCTGAAAAGTCCCTATAAGGGTTAAATAAATCACCAATGATGAGGTATCAAAAATTTGATACTTATATGTTGGGACTTGGCTTTACAAGGAGAAAAGTGGATCACTGTGTGTACTTCAAATTAATCAATGATCATCTTATTTATTTGGTATTGTATGTGGATGATATGTTGATAATAGGAAACAAGAAGGAGATTATCCAGGATGTGAAAACTCATTTGTCCTCTAAATTTGACATGAAGTATCTTTATGCTACAAATTCCATTTTGGAAATGGAAATTAAAAGATATCAAGCAAACAAAAAACTCTGGTTAAATAAGAGGAAATACGTTGATACAATATAGCAGAGGTTTAATATGCAGGAATGTAAACCAGTCAGGGTTCCTATTCCTTTAGGTGTAAAGTTATCTGCAGATCAGTGTCTGAAGACATAGGAAGACGAAGAGGACATGTCCCATGTTTCATATGTCAGTGTAGTTGACAGTTTGATGTATGCAATGGTCTGTACTAGTCCATACATTGCACATGCAGTCAGAGTTTCAAGCAAGTATATGTCAAAACCAAGGGAGAATCATAGGGAAACAATAAAGAGGGTTTTTGAGTATTTGTGTGGCACTACAAGTTATGGTTTGTGCTACCAAGGAAGACCAGGATTGGTGATGCAAAGCCCCACCACTCCTAGGGGCTCGCGCGACCTCCCTGTCTAAGGATCATTCACACAAGGGAGCTGAGTTAGCTCTCGGGTCCTCCCTAAACCCTCAAAATTCTCTACCATAGGCCTTTCCCTTTTTCCCTACGCGCAAATTCACGTTCCCAAGGGTCTTATTACCTCAGTGGAGAAATCCGCGTGACCTTGGGCCAAAACCATAGGCTAAACTCTTTAATGGCAAGAACTCAAACACTTCATAATTCTGGGTTTCGAGAGTTTTGGAAATAATACAGTACAATTCTCCCGAATGCCAAATTCGCAAATAGCCAAACAAAGAAGGGGATCAACTGCTCAAGCTACGCACCATGATCTATGGCTCACGGAAATTTTGGGGCTCCAGGTTTCGGGAATTTCTCCATGTTTCGATGTGCAATACCTCTGAACACGTGAATTCTGAACTTGTGGATCGGACGGCTAGCGTCCGCCTGAAATCGACAGTCTACCCTTACTCTAGGCACCGAGCTTTGGGGTTTTTCACACCTTCAGACCCACTTTCCCCTGAATTGTCGAACATCGAATTTTTGGATAGCTTAAGGATCTACGATCTCGCTTCATTCTAGATCTACGGTCTAGATTTACTACAGGCTCCAGGACTTCAGATCTTTTCACACCTTAACAACTTTTATCACCAACCTTCAGGAGTACTGAACTCCGAACTGGAGAAGGGTATTCAGCAACAGTCCATGCATCCTCGTTAGTGAATGGTCAAGATGGACTCTAGACTTTGGGCCTTTAGGGATTTTTGCGCCAAAGCAATTTACACCCAAGATCTTCCGGAGAGTCGAACTTTGAATTCTTGCGATTTGCCGACACATACACCTGATGCCAATGGTCAGGGTCTGCTCCAGGCTATAGAGCTTCAGCGTTTTTCCTTGTACTTGCAACAACACTTCAAATTTTCTGGAGTGACGAAGTCCGAAGGACTTAGAATTTTAGAAGACATGCTTCTTTCTCAGATCTGACAGTTGTGAGAGATCTGACTCCTTTTGAGAACATCTCGTCCACTCAACCTTGAAAAATAAAAAGGATTCTTTGTTCAAAGGCTTTTGCTCGCTATTCATCCTAAGCTTTGTCAATTTAAGTGACTCGAACCCTAGCGCACGTCTTGCGCTTCTCTCTTGAGATTAATATTTATGAAAATCTCTTGCGCACTCCTTGCGCTCGCTCTCCTTGAACTTTTTCAACACTTCACTGAGTGTTGTCCATGTGAAAACCTTGCACGAGTCTATCCTTTGAGCTTTTATTCTCCTACGAGTATATGTGCACTCCTTGCACTCGCTCTTCACAATTCATGCTATCTCTCCTGAGTTATTGAGCATGTAAATAGCTCTGCCTTCGCACTCCTTGTGTGGGCATTTTGCACTCCCTGCACCAGGATTTCAGAAGAGAAATAATCGAAACTTATAGAACATCAAAGGTCCATTCATTTAGCCATAAAATACACATACAAACACAAAAAATAGATGACATAACATTACCAAATGACTCATAGATAAGCAAACTCATAAATGTGAAGCAAATCTCCTTTTTTATATTACTCCAGCAAAGATTTACAAAAGATTTCAACAGCCCTCAACTTCTTTCAACAACAACTCTCTACAACATAAATCACAACAACCTCAACAACCTCTTTTATTTATACATTAGGGGGCTTATCAAGCCTTCCCTCCAAACGTCCAGATTATCTTAATGCTTTAATATCACAATTAAAGCATTCTACCACTAAGTTGATTACAATAAATGGATAATTACAACCCAGATACGAGTCGATGCTCAAACTTGTATAGTCCTACGAATAATTAAGGAAATTACAATTTCCTGGAGTGTTTACAACGACTCTTGCCTCAAAATCTTAAGGGGCCATTAAATACAAAAGTTCAAAATTTTACATGACGTGCCCTCCTTGGAATCCAAACCAGTTAAGTGTGTTGCACCTTGGATGTTGAGTCATCTTCCACTTGGCCTCATTGAATGTCGATGGCGATGCTCCTGCATCATACTCCTCAGGACAAAAATATTTATGGACTCCTTTCCATGAGATCCTCCACTCTCTTTCCATGCTTCTGGATATCAGTTTCAGTTATCCAACTGACATCTTCTACCGGATGATCTTTCCACTTAACCAGATACTCATAATGAATTTCCCTCCTGGTTTTCTTAGCAATTCTCTGATCCAAAATCTTTTCTATCTGTGGATTCTCTGCTATGGGCATCTGTCGGTTCCACTGAATATCCTCTCGACCATCTGTCCCTTCTGTGTCATCCATCTTGTAAGGTTATAAATCTGCTACATTGAATATTGGTGAAATTTGAATGTCCTCTAGCAACTCAATCTCATAAGCATTTGTTGCAAATTTTATGAGGATCTTACAAGGTCCTATATTCTTCATCTTTAACTTATTATATTTCCCTTTCGGAAATATTTTCTTCCTCGGCTGTGCCAAGACTTGATCTTCAATTTCAAAATTCACCTCTCTTCTTCTCTTGTCTACTATGTTCTTGTATCTTTGGCTACTATCATGTAGTTGTCCTTTTATTTGATCATGCAACTTATGCATCTCTGCAGCAAAATCATCTGCTTATGCACTTCGAAATTCAGTCTATCCCAAATCTCTCAATTCTAAAATTCATCTCAGATGCATCCCATATACTATCTGGAATGCACTCTTACCAATGATAATGTTTGGTGAGTTGTTATACGTAAACTCCACTTGAGGCAGAATTTGATCCCACTGACTATTGTGTTTAGTGACAAAACTCCTTAGCAGATTCCCTAAACTTCGATTCACTACCTCAATCTATCCATCTGTCTGAGGGTAATACGTTGAACTGAAAGACAAATTTGTCCACAACTTCTTCCACAAGGTCCTCCAAAAGTGTCCCACAAATTTAGTGTCTCTATCTGAAACTATACTCCTGGGTAACCCATGCAATCTCACAACCTCCTTGAAAAACAAATTCGTTATGTGGGTAGTATCACTAGTTTTATGACATGGTATAAAATGTGCCATCTTCGAAAATCTGTCAACCACCACAAAGATTGAATCATTTCCCCTCTGGGTTCTTGGCAATCCCAGAAAAAAAAATCCATACTTATAGCATCCCACGGCCTGTCTAGAATGGGAAATGGTTGATACAATCTAGTGTTTTGTTGCTTTCCTTTCACATAATGGAATATTTTGCATCTATCCACAAACTTCTTCACATTAGACCTCATGCCTGGCCAATAATATGAAGAACTCAAGTGCACATACGTTTTATCATGGCCAAAATGTCCAGCGAATCCTCTGTTATATTTCTCCTTTAGCAAATTGTCCCTCATTAAGCATTTCAGGATACACAATCGGCTTCCTTTGAACAATAGTCCTTCTTGGACCATATACTCCATCCATTGATTTATATCCCTTACAAAGGATTTTCACATGCTTCGTAAGCTTCCTTAAAATCTAGGTCGTCATGATACATCTCCTTGAGGTGTTCAAATCCCAAAGTCTCCACTTGGAATTCCTGCAAGATTAAACATCTCCTGCTCAAAGTATCTGCAACCTTGTTAGCACTTCCACTAATATGCTTAATAACAAAAGTTAAATTCTGCATGAATTCTACCCATTTGGCATGTCTCTGGTTCAATTTCTCTTGTCTGGTAATGAACTACAAAGCCTGACTGTCGGTATACAAAACAAACTCCTTCAGGATAAGATAATGCCCCCATTTTTTCAAAGCTTGAATTACAACATAAAATTCCTAGTCATAGGTTGAATACTTCTTCTTAACATCATTCATCTTCTCACTTAAATAAGCAACAAGCTTATCATCTTGACTTAAAACTGCACCAATGGCCACTCCACCTGCATCACATTTGACCTGGAAAGTCTTCTTAAAATGTGGCAGAACTAAAATAGGTTATTTTGTTATCTTTTCTTTCAACACTCTAAATCCTTTCTCGACTTCTTCTGTCCAATTAAAACATCCATGCTCCTTCTTTATGGTATCTAGTATGGGTGCGCAAATACTGTCGAAATTCCTAATGATTTCTTGTAAAAGCTCGCTAACCCATGAAAACTTCTGAATTCTAACACACTTCTTGGAGAAGGCCACTCTCTTATAGCCCTCACCTTCTCTAGATCCATCTTCAATTCATTTGAAGAGATTACAAATCCCAAATATACAAGTTATGTCTTCATAAAAGAACATTTCTACAAATTTACCAACAATTTTTCCTACTGCAACCTCCTCAACACCATCTTCGAGTGTCTTAAATGCTCCTCTTTAGTCTTACTGAAAACTAGGATATCAACTAGATAAACAATCACAGATTTACCAATAAAATCTTTGAGTACTTCATTCATTAATCTCATGAACGTACTTGGAGCATTCGTCAAGCCAAACAACATAACAAGCCATTCATACAATCCTTTATTTTTTTTAAATGTTGTCTTTCATTCATCTCCCTCTCTCATTCTTATATGATGATAACCACTCTTCAAGTCTATTTTGGAAAAATAATTAGCTCCACTAAAACAATCCATTAAATCATCCATTTTGGGTAAAGGAAATCTATACCTGATGGTTATCTTGTTGATGGCTCTAGAATCTGTGCACATTCTCCAACCTCCATCTTTCTTTGAACTCAACACAGTTGGTACTGCACACGGGTTCAACTTTCTCTAATCGAACCTTTATCCAACAACTCTTGGACCTGCTCCTTGACCTCTTTATTCTCTTGAGGGATTAACCTGTATGCTTCTTTGTTCAACAAAATTGCTCCCGGAATAAGATCAATATGGTGACTAATACTCTTGATGGGTGGTAAAGTATGAGGTAACTCATCCACCACAATGTCAACAAACTCATCCAATAACTCCTGAAATTCTACAGGAAAATCATTCATAGAAGTATTCATAGGGATGAATCTCGACTTTCCTATAACAACAAACTGCATTTCCTGGTATTTCTTGACTTATTTCAAGAGCTCCTTCCCACTCATGAGGAGTATATTAGGACTAGCCTCCTCTTTGACTCCTTTATATTCTATTGGCAACAACATCTGTTTACACCCATTTTTCTCAAGGGTATAAGTATTATTCCTCCCATCATGTATGACATTCCTAACATATTGCCAAAGTCTTCCCAACAGAGCATGACAAACATCCATGGGTATGACATCGCATAAAACTTCATCCCTATAACCACCTATTTTAAACTCAACTTTACACTGTCGACTTACCATGACTTGATGTCCTTTCTACAACCACGATACCCTATATGGATTCAGATTTCCTGTTGTCTCCAACTTCAGCTTTTCCACAATCTCTATGGATACTAAGTTATCAGTGCTCCAACTATCTATTATCAACTTGCATACCCTGTCTCTAGTCTTGCAAGCAGTTCTAAACAAATTGTTCCTCTTGACTGGTTCTCGTACCTCTTTCTCTGGCTTTATGAGAGCTTTCCTCATCATGAGTGATCTTCCTTCTTCCACTGCTTTTGCTTTCATCTCCGTCTCTACATTACTCTTCTGCACCTCAGAAATGTAAGCTTCTCCAACTCATGTATTCTTCTTTTCAGGAAATTCCCAAGACATCTGCCTTGTTTTCCTGCAATCATAGCAATTCACTTCTCCTCATATGCCTCTTCCTCTACCTCTTAGAAAATGATTCCTTCTTCCATAGTGTCTTCCTCTAGAACTTCCTTCTCTTTCTGTCTGACTGTTATATCTTCCAATTTCTCCCCTGGATTTTTGGAACTTTTCTTTGGTGGTTTCTCTTCCTCTATTAGGACTCTTTCCTTTGTTCCTCTGACTCTACTTTCTTGCCAACTTTTCCTCTACCTTCAAGGCTACCCGATAAACATCTTCTATGGTCCTCATTGTCATCATACTAATCTCGTCCTAGATTTCATACCTCAATCCATTAATGTACCTAGCAACTTTCTCTTCATCATTCTCCATGTGTCCTGCTCTTATGTTCAACTTATAAAATTCTTCAATATACTCTTTCACCGACAAACCTTTATATCTCAGATTTTGCAACCTTTTGAACAGATCTGGCTGATAATCCTTGGGTATGTATTTAGCCTTAAGCTTAGCTACCATTCTATTCCAACTCTTAATCTTGGTCTTACCTTTCCTCCTTATGTTAGCTTGCAACTCGTCCCACCATAGCGCTATGTGTCCCTTCAACCAGGTCACTGCATGCTTAACTTTCTTCTCATCATCAATCTCCTCATAGTCAAAGTACTTTTCCAAAGAACTTATCTAGTCAAGCAATTCTTCTACATTTAAATTACCTTCATACATCGGAACTTACATTTTCTCTCTTGTTCCGAGCTTGACAACACCTCTCAGCAGTCGCTCCTCTGTTGCTTGTTCTCCTACAACTTATTCTGCTTCAACATCTTCACTTTCAGCTTCACTGACATCACTAGCTTTTGGTGCTCTTCTTTGCGTTGTTTCCATGACGTCCAACGTTGCACAAAGTTGTCTTGTTTTCTCCTCCATGGTTGCATTGACTACAGGTCTCTCCCTATGTCTTCTTGGCGGCATGATTCTAAATTTTATTTTCACACAGAGCTTAATTCCTGCTCTAGTACCACTTGATGCAAACCCCCACCACTCCCAAGGGCTCGCACGACTTCCCGGTCTAAGGATATTTCGCAAAAGGGAGCTAAATTAGCTCTCAGGTCCTCACTGAACCCTCATAATTCTCTACCACGAACCTTTCCCATTTTCCCCAATGCAAATTTTCATTCACAAGGGTCTTATTACCTCAAAGGATAAATCCACGTGCCCTTGGGCCAAAACCATAGGGTAAACTCTTTAATGGTAGGAACTTCGACACTTCGGAATTCTGGGCTTTGGGAGTTTTGGAAAAAATACACTACAATTCTCCTGAATGTCGAATTCGTGAATAACTAAACAAAGAAGGTGATCAGCAGCTCAAGATATGCATCACGCTCTACGACTCATAGAAATTTTGAGTCTCTGGGCTTTGGAAAGTTTTCCTGTTTTGATGTGCAATACCTTCGAACACGTGAATTCCAAACTTGTGGATCAGATGGCTGGTGTCCGCCTCAAATCGACGATCTACGCTTACTCCGGGCTCCGGGCTTCAGGATGTTTCACACCTTGAGACCCACTTTCCCCTGAATCACTGAACGCCAAATTTTTGGATAGCTTAAGGATATATGGTCCCGCTTCATTCTAGATTTACTTTGGGCTCTGAGACTTTAGAGCTTTTCACACCTTAACAACTTTTATCACCAACCTTTCGGAGTACTAAACTCTGAACTGCGAAGGGTATTAATCAATGGTCCACACGTCCTCTTTACACCCAAGATATTTCGGAGAGCCGAACTCAAAATTCTTGCGATCTGTTGACACGTACACCTGGCGCCAACGATCAGGGTCTACTCCAGGCTTTGGAGCTTCAGGGTTTTTGCTTGCACTTGCAACAACACTTCAAATTTTCCAGAGCGACGAAGTCCGAAGGACTTAGAAGATTAATGGCCGCTCTTATTTCTCAGATCTGACGGCTATGAGAGATCTAACTCCTTCTAAGCATATCTCATCCACTCAACCTTGAAAAATAAAAATGATTCTTTGTTCAAAGGATTTTGCTCTTTATTCTTCCCAAGCTTTGTCACTTTAAGTGACTTGAACCCTGGCACACGTCTTGCACTTCTCTCCTAATCTTAAGATTTATGAAAATCTCCTGCGCACTCCTTACGCTCACTCTCCTCGAACTTTTTCAACACTTCACTAAGTGTTGGCCCTGTGCACACTTTGCATGGGTCTATCATTTGAGATTTTATACTCCTACGAGTATATGTGTACTCCTTGCACTCGCTCTGTGCAATTCACGCTATCTCTCCTGAGCTATTGAGCATGTAAACGGTTATGCCTTTATACTCCTTACGTGGGCATTGTGCATTCCTTGCACCGGGATTTCATAAGAGAAATAATTGAAACTTACAGAACATCAAAGGTCCGTTCATTCAGCCATAAAATACACATACAAACACTGAAAATAGATAACACAACATTACCCAAAGAGTCAGAGATAAACAAACTCATAAATGTGAAGCAAATCTCCTCTTTTATATTACTCCAACAAACATTTACAAAAGACATCAACGATCTTCAGCTTCTTTCAACAACAACTCTATACAACTCTCTACAATAGAAATCACAATAAGCTCACCAACCTCTTTTGGGCATAGATTACATGTATTTATACATGAGGCGGCTTCTCGAGCCTTCCCTCTGGACCTCCAGATTATCTTAGTGCTTTCATATCACAATTAAAGCATTCTACCACTAAGTTGATTACAATAAATGGATAGTTACAACCCAGATACGAGTCAATGCTCAAAATCTGTACAATCCTACGGGTAATTAAGGCAATTACAATTTCCTGGAGTGTTTACAACAACTCTTGCCTTAAAATATTAATTGGCCTTTAATTACAAAGGTTCAAAATTTAACCCCTTCCTTGGAATCCAGACCAATTAAGTGTGTTGCACCTTGGATGTTGAGTCATCTTCCACTTGGCCTCATTAAATGTTGATGACGATGCTCCTGCATCAATTGGATAGAGTGTTAGACATACATGGGTTTGTTGATGCAAAGTAGGTTGGAAATATGGATCACGGAAGATATACAAGTGGTTGTGTGTTTAACCTGTTTGGAGGAGAAATTAGTTGGATGAGCGAAAGACAGGTTGTAGTGACACTCTCAACTACATAAGCTAAATACATGGAAACCACTCACACAAGTAAGGAAGCAGTATGGTTACAAATATTGTGTTCATGTATAAGGTTGGTACAACAAGCTGTAAGGATATATTGTGACAATCATAGTGTGATGTTCCTAGCGAAGAACCTGACTTATCATTTAAAGACAATGCATATTGATGTTTAGTATCACTTTGTGAGAGACATGGTTGAAGGCAAGAAGGTGTTGTTGATGAAGGTGGACACTTTAAAGAATGTTGTTGTTGATGAAGGTGGACACTTTAAAGAATGTTGTTGTTGATGAAGGTGGACACTTTAAAGAATGTTGTTGATTCATTGACAAAGTCTATGAGCATCGAGAAGTTCTCTTGGTGTAGAGAAACAATGGTCATTGTTGCCTGGATTGTTGACTATGTAATCCTCTAACCCCCCTATATGCAAAGAAAACAACAAGTGGGAAAATGTTGAGTATGTGTTATATTCTTTGCAAAATTGATCCCATGTATTGTACATTGATATGGGAGCAAGGGGGTAGGGAGGGGAAGGGAGGGGGCTATTAATTTTTTAATTTTTTTTGCATCCATTTTTTAGCCTTTTTTTGGCACATGTTTTTCGTCGATGGTTTTCTAATTCCGATTAAGGAATTAGGGTTGTTGTAACATACTCAACCACCAGCAAGCAAGGCACACTACCTCAAGAACACACTTCTTGAACCAATTTTCGAATTTTGATAACCATTAACTAATAAAGAAGCACGAAAGAAATGCAATAGTCGTACATGCAATAATCAAGATTCATGCTAGACTTAAAAATAAAGCTTAAACATGCCATGCATAGCAATGACCAACAAACATACACATTATAATTACGAATCTCAGAGATAATAAATAATACATAGCGAAAATAAAAATACAAGCAAAGGAAACCATGACAAAGAGCACTTATCTTAAACAAAATCAATGACCAACTGGCTGCAAACCAAGGACGTTCCACCCAACCATAGATGTTGTTGTTCCAAGTCTCAACAACATGTGACCCTCGATCTAGGTCTATGAATCCACAAGGATGGGTTCCAGAGCGACACTTAGCTTCCCAAACTAGCCAACACTCAAGCTCTCACATGTTTCTCAACACACAACAAGCCAAAGTACACCAACTCTCTTCTCTCCAGCCTGCACCACCCAAAGACAATGAACCCCCTTCACGGCCATGCAGTCCCTCCAGATTTCCACTTCTTTCTAGGGTTTTTGTGTATCTGGTCAAGAATCTACATGCTAGGAATCTTAGGATTCGTAGTTGTGAACAAAGTTTAGTACATGCCAATGCATCTTAGGCATACATGCACCAATCCATGGTTGTAATACACTAACAATTGCTTCAACCAACAAACAATGGCTTCTTTCCTCGACAATTCATCCCAATGTACCAACCAAGAACAAGAATGAATGAGGAATAATGAATGAGAAACAATGAATGAAGAACCAAAAATGAAGATTGAACCCCCAAACAACCCATAAGAGATGTTTATATAATTACATGAAATCAAGAACCACATGTCCTTCCCCCCAGGAAGCTCATGTAACCACTTTTCTCCATTAAAACCAAAGATGGGTAAATAAAATATAATAAAAATACTTAGCCCATTTAGCTCCCTCCCTCATGGAATCATAGCCTCCGATAACTCTTGTCCTTGTCCATCTAGCAACCAACGATGTATTTTATTATTAAAAATGATCAAGTATTACATTTTTCAGGCACTCTGGCCTCTTTTAATTGTTTAGGCACTTCGACCTTTCATCCAATAAACAAAATACATTATTAATATGGTGACTAAAAAAATGGGGTATTACATTCCCCTCCCCCTTATTTTAGCACTGTCCTCGGTGCATACACAAAATAGAAATCAAAATTTCAAAATTCTTCAAAAAATTGCGGGTACTCTACCCACATGGCATCTTCATGCTCCCAAGTAGCATTTTCAGGACCGTAACAGGTCCACTGAACTTTTACCAGTTCTATGACTCGATTCCAAAGCATTTTTAATTTTTTGTCCAATATGCGCATCGACTGGACCTGAAAGTCTTCTTCTGGCTTATCCTGAATCAAATTCCAATCAAAACATGGTTAGGATCATGTACATACTTTTTTCAGCAAAGAGACATGAAATACATTATGTACATTCATGGAAGCAGGAAATGCAAACATGTATGCAGTTGGCCTTATTCTGTCCAATATCTCAAATGGACCACAAAATCTGGTTGCTAGCTTTGTACAGCTGCCCAACTTCAATGAACTTTTCTCGAGCTCCACTTTCAAAAGCACATGCTCTCCCACTTTAAATTTTGTAGTTGTCATGTTCTTGTCTGCATAACTCTTATGTCTATCTTATGTTGCCTTCAAAATCTACTTAATTTTAACCATCTGGTCTTCCATATCCTTGAGAAATTATGGACCAAGTACTACTTTGTTTGTTGGGTTTTCCCAACTCACTGGAATATTGCATTTTCTACCATTCAAAGCTTCAAATGGGCTCATCTTCAATGAATCTTTATACCAATTACTATAGGAAAACTCAACCAAATGGAAATAATATTCCCACTTAGATGGTTTATCCATCACATACATTCTCAACATGTCTTTAATCACTTTGTTGACTATCTCTATCTACCCATCTGAATGTGGATGGTATGCTATGCTAAATTTCAGATTTGTACCATGTCCTTTTAATAACCCTCTCCATAAATTTGAAGTAAACTTTGTGTCTCTGTCTGAGACAATTTTCTTAGGTATCCCATGCAACCTAGCAATTTCCCTCATGTAAATTTATGCAATATTAGTTGTTGTATGAGTCATCTTTACATGAACAAAATGAGAAGACTTTGTAAATTTATCAACCACTACCATTATCGAATAATGTCGCCTTGTTGTCCTGGGAAACTTAGTGATAAAATCAATGGTTACCACCTCTCGTTTCTTCTTTGGAATTGGTAATGGGTGTAACAAACTTGTTGGTTGTCTATGCTCATCTTTCACTCTCTGAGATTCCATACATCTGGCAATGTAATCAACAACATCCTTCTTCATTCATGGCCAAAAGAATTGACTTCTTACTGCTGCAATTGTTTTCTAGTAACCGGGATGTCCGACATATGGAACATTATGCATTTATTTTAATACCAAATTCATAATCTCTCTGGAGCTAGGAAAATAAATTCTATTCGTATTCATAAGTAATGCATCTTCCTTAATCTCATACTCTTTAATTTCCTGCTTTAAACTTTATTTTACATGTAGGTAATGTTGATCTATAACAACAACATTTAAAATTATGCTCTTCAAATCTGATTGATGCATATTAATGGTTGTAGCATGCATGCAATGTACTCTTTTGTTGAGTGTGTCAACAACTTTATTTTCTTTTCCTTTGATATGCTTGATGTCAAGGGCATATTCGCTTAAAAATACCAACCATTTTGTTTGCTCGACATTCAAAGTTGGTTGTTCAAAAAGATATTTCAGAGCACTATGGTATGTCCTTAGTTTGAATCTCTTTCCCATGAGATAATGCCTCCTCGTATTCAATGCATGAACTATGGCAACAAGCTCCAAACCATGTGTGACATAATTCCTCTCATGTTCTTTAAGCTTTCAGATCTCATAATTAATTATGTGCCCATGTTGAGTGAGGACTCCACCAAGTCCTTCCTTGCATGCATATGTACATACCACTAAATTCTCATTTCGGTAAGCAATCTTTAAAATAGGTGCACTAGCAAGTAATTCCTTTAACAAATTAAAATTATTTTCACACTTTGTTGTCCATTCAAATTTGATTCTTTTCTTTTGTAAGGAAGTGATGGGATGAGCACTCTTAGAGAACCCTTCTACAAATCTCATGTAGTATCCAACTAATCCCATAAAAGCTCTGATTTCTGAAACATTCCTAGGTGTTGGCCATCCTGGAATGGCTTCAATCTTCTCTGGATCTACTGCTATACATTTTTTTGAAATAACATGCCCCAAATAATGGATCTGTTCTTGGTAAAAAGAACACTTGCTAAGCTTGGCATAAAGTTGATGTTCCCTCAACACTTGCAACGCCAACCTCAAGTGATGTTTGTGTTCTTATTTAGACTTAGAATAAATAAGTATGTCATCAAAAAACACAATGACAAACTTATCCAAATAATTTATGGATATGTCATTCATTAAGCACATAAAAATAGTTGATGCATTGGTCAATCCAAATGGAACCACTACAAATTCATAATGTCCATACCTGTTTCTAAAGGCCATCTTACTAATGTCTTATTCCTTGATTCTTACCTGATGGTATCGTGATCTCAATCTATCTTTGAAAATATATTTGTTCCTCTTAGTTGATCAAAGAAGTCATCAATTCTAGGTAGAGGGTATCTGATCTTCATATTGGCTTTACTCAACTATCTAAAGTCAATGCACAACCTCAACGTTCCATCCTTCTTTTTGACAAAGAGTACTAGTGCTCCCCAAGGTGAAACACTTGGGTGTATGTACCCTTTCTTCAACAATTCTTCCAACTACATTTGTAGTTCTTTTAATTCCAGTGTACTCATTCTGTAAGGTGTTTTTGATACTAGGGAAACTCATGGTACTAAATCAATAAAGAAGTCTTTTTCCCTCTTTGGTGGAAATCCTCGTATTTCTTGGAATACATATTCAAACTCTTGTAATACCGAAAAATCTTCAAGGCTCAGCCCTTTTGTATTTTCTAGCTTTTCCACATGAGTTGCATACAATTGACATCCTTTCCTAAAACATCTCTTCAGTTGTAAGGTTGAAATCTCCCTTATAGAAATCGGTCTTGGAATTCCTTTCACAATGGTCTGTTTTCCTTCTTCATCGAGACATGTAAATGTCTTGTTGTGACAATCTAGAACAACACGATGCTTGTCCAACCAATCTATTCCAATCAATAGATCATAAAATCCTAATGGTATCATATTCATGTCAACAACTCTACTCACTCCATTAAGACTTATTGGACAACCTCTGAACATCCCATTGATCCTTCTTTTGGTACCAATGGTTAGCTGGACCAAACTTGATTTTTGAAGCTTGCTTTTCTCCAATTGTAATATGTCCACTATTTTAGGATCAATGTAATAATGGTCTGCTCCCGAATCAATTAAAATAACAACTTGTTGATTATTGATCTTACCTTCCACTTCAATCATATTGGATTGGTACTGTGTTTGTCGATCTTATGAGGTTACATATATTCTGCCCATGTCCTCTACTATTGTAGCCTCTTGGATGTTGTGCATGGTCTTCATTTTGTCTTCTCGGTGAGGATAATCCTTGTACATGTGATATTCTTTGCATCCCCAACATTTGATTGGTGGTCTCCCCCTTTTCCCCAAGGAGTCTTCTCTCTTCGATTCATCCTTAGCAGACTGATCTTGCTAATTTTTATTAGGGTTGTTTATGTTGAAAGGAGGTTTGAATCCCTTCCTTCTCTGATCACATTTCTCTTTCTTATTATCCTTCCAAGATTTATGTAAAGATTCTCTGCCCTTGCCTTGCTCATACAGGTACTTAGCTTTCCTCATTGTCTCTTTCAAAGTCTTAGGCTCATCATATTGAATCTCATCTTTATAGAAAGATGAGAATCCATTTAGAAACATCTCTATCTTTACCTTTTCATCCTTGATAAACCCCACATACTTCAACAATCCCAAGAACTTATTTTCATATTTTGTCATGGTCATGCTTCCCAACTGAAATTCAAAGAACTCTTGCATATTTTTTCCATAGAAGTGCTCTGAAAGATACTCCTGAAAAATATCTCTTGCACTGCTTCCAAGTGATCCTACTCTCATTAATGTGCTCAACTCGCTTCAGTTGATCCCACCACATAACAACTTTCCCATGCAAATGGTATGTGACAATTCTGGCTTCTAGGTTAGATGAGCAGTTGTGCAACTGAAAATACTTCCTTATTCCAAGAACCATGCTTCAACATCACCTTCCCTTTCTCTTTCACCATCAAAGAATGGTGGCCTAAGCTTCCTCATCTCTCCTTGCAAACTATCTAATTCATGTCTTCTTCTCTGGTGCCTAACAAGAGACACTTCTGGACTACTTATGGAGTTTTCAGATGCAAAAAAATTATTTGTTCAATTAGGAGGTGAGAGATGTCTATGAGTTCCGTTAGCACTTCTTGAATGACCAGTTCTTATGTAGTTATCTCTTCTTTCATGATATCTACCTTCTTCCTCTTACCTTGAGAATTATCCATTGATCCAGATTTATGAGCGGAACGAAATGAAACCATGGATTTATAATATTAATACAGAGACACAATGAAAAATAACAAAGATACATTAAAACTTGGTTTCTATTAAATACAAAATATGTTGAAAATTGTAAAATGCAAACTGAAAACAAACTTGCTAGAATGGTGACAACTTATCTCCAAGAAGAGATGTGATGGCTATGCTCATTCGCAAGAAGATGAGTATAATGAGGCTATGAAGGAACTTTTATAATAAACATGAATTCTAAAACCCTAGATGAAACATCCAAAAACCTAACCCCAGTAGATGAAACACCAAAAGTCATGTGGGCCCCGTTGGGGTACGCTAGTACATCAACTTCTCGGGGTCGTAACTTTTGCATACGATCTTCATTTAGGGTGCACAATAGCTCGCTGGAAAGGTATTGACGAGGAGCTTCATTTAGGGAGATCAATCATAGCCTTTGAACTTCTTTGAGGTGTCTGATCATGAAAAAGTGTTGTTTAGGCCCTTAAAATGGACCCGAAAGTTGAAGAACCGAAAAACTCCTAAAAATAGTAAGTTGCCAAAAACATGTTTTGAGCCAATTGGACAAGGTGGGTGGCCACTGAGATCCTCCTAGATCAATCCTCCCCCCTTAGGAAGAAATGGTGTCCATTGCGTTGAGTGCCCCCATCAGATGAGGAAATTTTTGTTGAATTTGGCCCCGGGTGAACCACTTGCCTTGGTGCAGGAGCTGCCTTGCTTTGACAACCCGATAAAGTTGGATCCTCTGTTGGCTAGTGGCCTTGACTTGTGTGTCCATGATCTAATTAGTGGATGCATGTTCCATGCAGTCAAGGTTGAGCTTTGTTGGTGTCAACTATTCTTCTATCTTCGAGGTGTCCAATAATGGTGGAAAATAAGGCTGAAGGAGGTCCACATTGAATATTGGGCGCAAGCCAAGGAATGGGAGAAGGTTGAGATCAAAATCATTGTCACCCACAACCTTGGTGATGGTGTAAGGTCCATAACAGAGTGGACGAAGCTTCCGATGAGGCCTTGTAGGGCATTCTTTTTGCAAGTGCAACCAAACTTTGTCTCCCACCTGAAATTGGTGTGGCACCCGATGTTGATCATGGCACTCCTTGTACTTTGTATTGGACTTATGTAAAATATCCTGAACCGTTTGGCAGATGTGTTGGATCCGCTCAATGAACCGGGTGTCTTTGTCAGCTCCAATTAGAGCATGCGACGAGTCTGCTTGGGTGGCCACAAGGGGTAGTGCAACATCCATGGGACCCAATGGTTGAAATCCCAACCCTACCTGAAAGGAGTTGTGGTCGGTTGAGCTATGTATTTCTCTATTGTAATTGTGTTAAACATAGGGAAGACTCTCATCCTAGGTGCAAGGGTGTTTGGAATTGTACATGTGCAAGATGTGCACGATCATCCAGTTGACGACCTCGGTTTGGCCACCCATCTAGGGGTGGAAGGCAGTAGACTTGGTGAGCTTGGTGTCCAACAATGACCAGAGGCTTGACCAGAATGTGTTGAGGAACTGACTGTCCCAAACTGAGATAATGGTTTGTGGGATCCCAAAGTGTACCCACACTCGTTCAAATAAGAGCTTAGCAGTGGCCTCCACTGTGATGCTCTTCTTGCAGGCAACCATAATCGCCATCTTGGAAAAGCGATCAAAAACCACAAAACACAGTCATTTCCCCTCTTGGTGGACGGAAGGCCTGACATGTAGTCCATTGAGATGGATTCCCAAGGCCTGTCAGGAGTAGGCAGAGGCATGTACATGCCTTGTTTCTTAATGGCCAATTTGACAATAACACAAGTAGTGCAGAATCAAATATACCTGCTGACATCTTGTCGAAGTTTCGGCTAATAGAAATGTCATTGCAACATTGCCACTGTCTTTTCCATGCCGAAGTGTCCTGCCACTCGATTGTAGTGGGCTTCCCAAATCAACATCTCTAGCTTGCTTGATGGAACACATAGATGGCCTAGATGGCACAACAACCCGTCTTGAAGATGGAAATTAGTGACAGTTGTGTTTGCGCCCAACATCTCGTAGGTGTTGGCGAAGTCAGGATCTGTCTCATAGAGGTGGGTCCATCCAGAGGTCTCGTGGCCATAAGAATCGAGCACTATGGTGAGTGTCATGATTGGAGGTCGGTTGAGGCAATCATAGACTCGGTTGTTACTTCTTGTTTTATACTTGATGTTGAGGTGGAATTGTTGAAAATATGTGGACCACTTCTGATGGCAGTCATTTTGCAATGAACTGTAGTGGCTTGTGATCAATGTGGATGACTGTCTCCTTCCCGAGAATGTAATGACTCCACTGGCGACAGGCTTTCACAATGGAGTACATTTCTTTGTCGTAAGTAAGGTACTTACGTACGACATTTGATAGTGTCTCACTATGATAGGCCACAGGGTGGCCATGCTGAGTGATGATTGCACCCACAACATAGTTTGAAGTAGTTGTCTCAATCTTAAAGGGATGTTGCAGATCAGGTAATGAAAGAACCGGGGCACAGCACAAGCACTGCATCAGATCATCGAACGCTTTCTATTGGGACATTCCCCACACAATTTTTTCCTTACCACCACCTCTGGCTATTTGGCTGAGGGCCCATGCAATATGGGAGAATCCCAACACGAACCTTCGATAGAAATTGGCAAGGCCTAAGAATCTCTGAAGCTCAATGAGCATGGTTGGGGTTGGACAGTCATGGATGACTTGGATCTTGGTTGGATCAACATGCACACCATGCACATCAACAATGTAGCCTAGGTAATGGACCTTGTCCATGCCGAAGGAACATTTTTCCAAGTTGGCATATAGCTTGTGATGCCGTAGAGTGTGTAGAACTTGTTGAATATGTTGTAAGTGTTCTGCCTAAGTCTTGTTGTAGACGAGGATGTCATCTAGATACACCACCACAAAAGAATTAGTGAAAGTCTGCAAGATATCATCCATCATCCTCATGAAAGTTGTTGGAGCATTTGTCAAACCAAAGGGCATGACCAACCATTCAAAAAGACCTTCCTTTGACTTGAAGACAATTTTCCATACATCTATTGGTTCTATTGGGACTTGATGGCAGAAAGACTTCAGATCAATCTTACTGGAATATTTTTTCCCCTTGAGCTGATCAAGGAGATCATTGATTCAGGGAATCAGGTACTGGTTCCTAACTGTGATTTTATTTAGAGCCAAGTAATCAATGTAGAGTCGCCAACTCTCGTATTTCTTTTGCACCAACACGATTGGGCTTCCACAAGGTGATGAGCTGGGTTGATTGTGCCCCTTGTGGAGCAATTCTTGGATCTAACGCTTGATCTCCTAATTTTCTAGCAGAGAGCGGCGATAGACTGGCCCATTGGGTAGTGGTGCATTGGGGGTCAGATCGATGGGATGCTTGACCTGACAGTGCAAAGGTACCTCAATAGGTGAAGAGAATATGTCTTTGTATTCTTCCACGACATTATCCACTTACTTCTGCGACGTGGAGAGGTCAGCTGCAAAGGCCATGGATTTGGTTGCAACCTTTCGCTCACTCTGAGAGCGAATCACAAAGAAGACAAACTTCTCGGTTTGAGAAATGACCTTCCTGCATTGCTTGGCAGAGATTAAGGAAATAACACTAGGTGGGACTACCTCGGGTATCCTGTATAATTTCCTGTTCAAAGTAATAATAACACTGCGAGGCATAAACTCATATACAACACGACGTTTCCATACATAAGGATGGCCCAAAAGAACATCACAAACTTCAAGGGGAGAAACATCACACAATACCTCATCTTTTAATGGCTCGATGTTATACAACAAGCGACACCGTTGACTGACGTGAAGATCGCTTCCTTGACAGAGCCATCCGATGGTGTAGGACTGCGGGGGAGGCGTTGTCAGCAGGGCTAGCTGCTTGACGACCTCTGCCAAGATGAGGTTATTCTAGCTACCACTATCAACGATGAAGTGCAGAGGAATTCCTTTTACCCACATCTATGAATGAAAGAGGCACTAGCCATCCTCTGGCTCATCAGGTTCATCGGCCTAGATCTTTGTAATGTCCCCCACCTCTTAGGGAGGTGATGAGGAGACTCAGTGGCCTGGGCACCCCCACTAGGCCATAGTCTCACACTGAGGGGGGAGGTCAACTAGATTAAAGTTATATTTTTAAGTTGACTTGAGAAAGGGAAAGGATAAAAGGAGGAAAAGATAACTCAACAGAAGAATAGAAGTTAACCCTGGGAGTTAACTTAACTCAACAAAGGATTAGAAGGAAAAGTATAAGTAAGAGGCTAGGGCACACCTATTAGGCATTCTGGATTTGGCATATTGCTTGTTATTTCTCTTGAGCATTCAGTTTGGGGGTTTTTCTGTACAAACCCTTGTGAGCAACTCAGTGGCGAAATATCCACTCACCTTGTTCCACAACTTGGTCTCGGGGATGAAAAATTCCTCCACACCATTCTACTCTCAACATATCTCTCCCTAGTCCTTTTGAAGATAACAGGGTCGTACTGTTTTGAGGAGTTTCAACAAGGGCGCACCATTATGAAGAGAAGGGTTCGATCTAGCCAATCAGGAGGAGCGTTGGGCATTTCATCAGTTGGGTTTTACTTGCAGGTGCTCCACCATCATTTTGAGTGCTTTTCCGGAGAGTTATCACCATCAAACATTTAGATTCAGACTGGGATGATTTGGAGGAAAGGAGGACGTCCCACCATTTTGTATTTCTCAGATCTAGAGAGATCTGCTTGAGATCTGGGTCTGAAACTTCACCCACAAGGTTCTCTTAGCCCGATCTACATTACGAGAGAGTTTTAGGGCATTTGGAGGCTTTTCTCATCAGGGCTGAATCACCAAGGGTTTCATCCATCCAGGAGGCGCAGCTTCAACATATGATTAAGAGTTTGTAAGGGTTTGCCTTGGACGTTGAGCTTGAGACTTCAGGAGGGTGATCCTATCATTCCGATCTATCATCTGGCCAAGTTTGGACTCATTTGGAGCCCTCCTTCAGTTGGGCCGATTTGTTGAGGGTTTCAACCTTCTAGTGGAGTGTGGCACCTTCCAGTTGAGGGATATTGGCATTTATTTCTGCATGTATTGGTCTTCATATCTTATTCAGCCTTTGGGAGGCTTGTTGTATCAGCGAGAGCATTTTGTAGCAGCTCATACTTGTCTTGCATTGGAGCCATCTGAAGATTATTCCAGATCTGCTCGTTCTATTGTATCTGACTCATGATTCTATAATAAAGGTCAGATTTATGTTTATGCTTTATATCTTGAATGTGTTATGATCTTCATGTGTTGGATGAATCTATTATAATTGCATTTAATAACTCAATAACACCTGCACATCAACAAATCAGTAGTAGTTAGTGATTCCAAGCGAAAAAATTGTCTTGGGATCATTACAGTGGTATCAGAGCTTCGATCCTCCAAACCTGTGGAAGGATCGGCGCATGCAAAGGTACAGTGGTATTTTCTTGGGTCGAAGGAAGAAATTGAGCAGTGAAACAGAGGCCGAAATGGAAGGGTCAGGGGATGACCACGAGCCTCTAGGCTTGGCTCTCATAGCAGTCGAGTTTGACAAGTTCCAGCAATCCGTCCACCGCACGGAAAGCACGTTGGTCCAACACTTGGGTGAGTACCATGAAACCAGCAGAAGGGGACAGGCCGAACTCTCTGAAACTTTGAAGAGGGTTGACGAGAACCTCCAGATAATGAACAAGAATCAATCCAAGCTAAATGAACTTTTGATGCAAGTGACCCATCAAGGGAAGAACCCTGATACGTATGGGAATAAGGAGGTTGGTGGATATGGTGGAAGCCATGAGGAGATCATGTATAATCTGAAGAAAGGCCCCAGATCCGAAGGAAGTTTGGAAGGAGACACGACACAGGGTCAAATGGGTAGCAGGGTCAATTAGAAACGATACATACCTACATTCACAGATGAACAGCTTGGTCGACATTCAGGTAGCAGAGCTAACCTCGGACCTTACATGCCCACATTCACAGATGAGCAAGGACAACCGGAACAGGTTGAAGACTTTGTGGAACAAATAGCGAAAACTACCAAGGAGTACTACAGTTTGGATATGAAGGTCTAAAGATAGATGTCCCTAGATCAGTATTGCCAACTCAGGTTCAGAAATCAACCTAGGACGAACCATAGGGGCAGTTTTGAGTTTGAACGTAGAGCAGGGAAGATAGAGATCCCTTACTTTGATCATACGACCAAGATGACAGCACAGTCTTAGGTGCAAAAGTTGGATACCTACTTACAGCTCAATCCCATGAGGGAAATGGAGGCCATCAAGTTTGCCACTATGTACTTGGATGGCAAGGCCCATGGCTGGTGGTATCACGGACTCACAACACTCAGTCACAATCATATTGTGTCCTATACAGAATTCACGCAGAGGCTCATTGATAGATTTGATCAAGGAGATCCTGAGCTACATTTCCGGGAGCTCACTCAACTCAAGCAAACAGGTACAACTGAAGTATATATTGATGAATTTCAGAGGTTGGCAGTTATGGTATAGGATATGTCCCCAACCAGGCTCATGATGCTTTTCACAGAAGGGTTGATGGAACCCTTGAAGGGTTGGGTAAAGGCCTTTAAACCCAACAACCTACAGGAGGCCATTTGGAAGATGAGCGATTTGGGGCTAGCTGCAAAGCCTAAATTCATACCCATACCACCTCTTAACAGTGGAGGAAGAGATCAAAGACCTCCAATGAATCAGGGAGGACGTGACCCAAAAGGGTTTGACAGGGGTTGTGGTAGGATAAATGACAACACTAGAAGGGAACTAAGGAGAAAGAAACTCTGCTTAACTTGCAAAGAACCATGTAATCCGTCACATAAGTGCATGGGACGTGGCCAGGTTCACTATATAGAAGTTACCTCGGACAATGAAGAGGAGGAAGAGTATGGTCAGATACAAAACATTGAGGCCGAAACTGCAGAGACAACAGAAGAGGAGGTTCCAGAACTTGACTGTGTGGCTGGAGAGAAGGCTACCTTGGCATCTATCAGTGGGGTACCCAAGTTCAACACCTTCAGGATGAGAGGGGTCTTGCAGGGACAGAGAGTATCGGTTCTGATTGATGGAGGAGCTTCCCACAATTTCATTGATGTGGCATTACTGAAGAGGATGCACATACCTACAGTAGAATTTGAAGGATTCAAAGTGGAGGTAGCAGGCGGGAGTACTATGCCCTGTGACAGATACATACCAGGTATGAAACTCACCTTGGGAAGACATGAGTTAGTTCAGGATGTGTATGTGATGGATCTTTCCGATACCAACATCATCCTAGAAGTGCAGTGGCTCAACACTTTAGGACCCATCACCACCAATTACAAGACCATGGAAATGTCCTTTGTAGAGGAAGGATGACGAAAGGTTGTGCTTAGAGGCATGACAGGTAACTCTGCCAGAGTGGTCACGGCCAAGAGGATGGAATCCATCTTCAGAAGGGAAGAAATTGTATACGCAGCAGAATGCAAGATCTCAACACAGGTGGATGAGAAAGGAAAGGTGCACTACACACCAGAGATTAAAAGAATCCTTGACAGTCACCATAAGGTGTTTGGGCCAATTCCTCCAGGCGTGCCACCAGACAGGGGGTTTGAGCACATCATTGAGCTAAAAGCAGGGGCTAAACTTGTTATCACCACACCCTATAGGCACCCTAAGAAGTATAAAGATGAGATAGAAAAGGCCATCAAAGAACTTCTAGACATGGGACACATCAGGCCGAGTTCAAGCCTGTTTGCTTCTTCAGTAGTCTTGGTAAAGAATAAGGATGGAACGATGAGAATATGCATTGACTTCCGAGCTTTGAATAAAAAGACAATAAAAAACAAGTACCCCATACCCAGGATTGATGAGTTGCTGGATGAGTTGCATGGAGCTATCTATTTCACAAAAATTGACCTTCGTTCGGGCTACCATCAAATCAAGATGAGGGAGGAGGACATCTCAAAAACAATCTTTAGGTGTCACTATGGCCATTACGAGTTTTTGGTAATGCCCTTTGGGTTAACCAATGCCCCAGCCACATTTCAGTCCTGCATGAACCACGTGTTCAATAAACAGCTGAGGAAACACTTGTTGGTATTCTTTGATGACTTGCTCATTTACAGCAAGACCTGGGAGGAACACCTTCGACATGTGGACCAAATCATATCAATCATGGAAGAATAATCACTATATGCCAAGGAATCCAAGTGTGAGTTTGGGATGACAGAGGTGCTCTACTTGGGACACATCATAGGGGCAAAAGGGGTACATGTACACCAGGAGAAAATAACAACCATTAGGGAATGGCCTACTCCGAAGACACTCACAAAACTGAGGGGATTCCTAGGCCTATGCACATACTACAGGAAATTTGTCAAAGGGTTCTCTCAATTGTGCGCACCCTTGACTGACTTGACCAAAAAGGGGTCCTTCAAATGGAATGGCGAGGCCCAAACCACGATGGATAGAATGAAAGAAGTCATGAGCACCTGCCTAGTTCTAGCTCTTCCAGATTTCGGCATACCCTTCACCTTAGAGTGTGATGCCTCGGGGGAAGGTATAGGGGCCGTGTTGATGCAGAATAGGCACCCCCTTGCTTATGAAAGTCGAAAACTCAGGGGTCCTGAGCTACTTTACAACATTTATGACAAAGAAATGCCGGCTATCATGCATGCACTAGCTAAATTCAGGCAATATTTGGTAGGTGCAAGGTTTGTGATCAAATCAGACCATAACAGTCTTAAATATCTATTAGAGCATAAGGATTTGAATGAAAGACAACAAAAATGGGTAAGCAAAATACAAGCCTACGACTTTGACATTGAATTCGTTAAAGTGAAGAACAACGCAGTAGCCGATGAATTATCCAGGAGGCCATCCATTTTTTCCATGTCCGGTATGTCAGTTGACTGGAAGGATCACTTGATAGTGGAATATGCAACGGATCAGTTCGCTTGTCAACTGTTGGACGGACAAATACAGGACGACAACTTCAGGGTCATGAAGGACCTCATTTATTACAAACGCCAAATCTTCTTAGTTCCCGAATTAGCTCTCAAAGCTAAGATCCTGCATGCATGTCATAACTCACCCGTAGTAGGACATCAGGGCATCAGTAAGACGTACAGACAAGTGAGAGACAGGTTTGCATGGAAAGGCCTCAAGAAGGATGTGATTAAGCATGTCAAAGAGTGCACTACATGCCAAGAAAACAAGGATGAGCACACGTACCCTGTAGGACTGTTGCAGCCCCTACCCCTTCCATAGCACAAGTGGGAAAGTATATCCATGGATTTCATCATCGGTTTGCCCATAGCACAGGGGAGGGATTGCATTTTCGTGGTGGTAGAAAGGTTGATGAAGTTTGCACACTTCTTTTCGATAGCCACAGACTTCAGCGCAGCACAGGTGGCCGAATTATTTTTCAGAGAGGTGTTCAAATTACACGGCCTATCCAAGACCATTATCAGTGACAGGGACAACAGATTCATGAGTACGTTTTGGCAGGAGTTGTTCAGATTAGTGGGTACGACATTGACTCCTAGTACTAGCTATCACCCTCAGACGAACGATTGGACTGAAATAGTCAACAAATGGGTGGAAGGCTACCTCATAAATTACGTTGCAAGACAACAGAAAGCATGGGTCAGATGGTTGCACTTGGGAGAATATTGCTACAACACTGTTCTAGGATAAATTCGTGAGTGCGGACACAGACCAATCTCCGCAGATCCACCTGGATCTGGAACAAACTGAGACAGAATACTACTCTTTCCCTAGTTTTAAAGTATTGAATGGACAAGAGAGGAAGGATGATGTACTTACTTTATGAAAGCTCTCCTTATCTATGTTGATCCCCGCTCTGCTACGATGCTCTTGCGTCGTTGGATCACAACAACACAAACCAATCACAACAAAGAGATTAATATATTCAAAACTCTAGACTATACATGTGATCAAGGA
>JZKD02S2273844.1:82604-96012 GCA_000966675.3 Picea glauca
TTATCCACCTTGGGGTTATGACTTAGGCATTCTATTCCTTGATTATTTTTTATTTTCACATCACCATATCTATGAGCGTGCATCAAACAAAACTTTGGTGTTTTATGTAATTTGAATCCTACCCCTTGTAGTCATATCACAGTCTCGTTGTCTCGGTACATGATTGACACTCATACCTTCAAACATCTCTCCTTCATCCTGTTATCACAAGCTTGCATTCATAACTTCAAGTGGTAAGTGTTCATTCTTGGTTTTGGCATTCATTTGACAAAGTGGTTTTCGTTCTGTGCATCCTCTGGTTTATCCTCCACTAAACGTTCCAAATGGTCGCTATGGTGGCTTTCCGAAGCCTTAGGTATCAAACCTCCTTCGAATACACATAACTCATCCTCTATTTCGTGTGTTTTCGAACACACCCCACCCTTTGCTATTCCTGTTGTTTTTGTGTAACCTTATCAATGGCGCCTGTGGTGAGAATCAAGCCCAATGGTTCATAGGCTCTCCTCTCACATGACGTTGGCGTGGACCACCTTGTGGCTTATGGATGGGATGGGTTCATAAAATGATTTGAGTGTTTCAACCTCAAAGTGACTCAAGCCCTTGCTCAGATTTTCGATGGCGCTAAGGATAAAATCAGAGATTTGCAGTTAGAGGTGATCGAGGGTTCGATTGCAGAGGCTATTGGATTGCTCCAAGAGGGAGTTCGCTGGTTTAAAAACCTCAAGTTCGAGGGCGTGCCTTGGCATCTACTCATTGCTTCCAAGAAATTGCGTTATAGTGCAAAAGGTAGACCAATTGTTCTATTTAAACCACGATGGCATGGCTTGCTGTTGATGTTTAAGCAATTTATTACCTGTGAGGGTAGATACGGTTTGGTCTTCCTGTATCATGTCCGTTTATTGATGGTATTTTTAGGTTGTAATTTGAATATGCCATTTTATCTACTTTGGAGCTTGCAAAAAATGGCCAAGTTCTACCAGAGACAAAACCTAAATGCCCAGTCTAGTTTGTTTGAGCACAACCTCATCCAAATTTTGGTGATTTCACAATTGTCTAAAGCTGGGGATAGTTGGCACGATTTCGTATATAGAAATGGGTTTTCCCTACTTGAAAACGTGACAAAATTACCTCTACATTTTAATGGATTTCCCAGTTCCTGTCTATCAAACCCCTCTATTGAAAACCTACATGTCAATCTGCAAGAAAGCCCTACTATAGCTGAAACCCCTGTTGTTATCCAGAAGCCAACCAAAGGCAAGAAATCGAGATGCGATTTTATTCCCAGGAAATTTTTAGAAGAGGTTTTGGATGATCTAAAGGATAAAATCCTTACTGTTCCTAATCCTGAGCCAATTCGGGTTGATTCAAATGAAATTGATATAAAGAAACATGGTAGGCGAAAGAAACAACGAAGTCCAGACATCAATTTTAAAAATAAAAGACCTGGTCGACTTATTTCCCTAACACTATGAAATCGACAGCGTGATCTTGAGAAACCAATCCCTGTGATTGAGGTTGATGTTCGATTTTCTGAGGATGACATCGATGATCGAGTCACTGAGGATGATATCAATGACCGGATCCCTGGGGACGATATCGATGCCGATACACCGCAATTCGATTTCGTATCGAATCTTCCCCCATTCTTAAAGAAACAAGAGGGTTTTTCAGGTATACAACATGATCTGAAACAAATCACAGAACATGTTAAAATACCCACTACAGAGCAGACTCGACCTTTGCCTAGCGTAGAACTGGTTCAATGCGAAAATTGTTTCGATTGGATTGAAAGATATTATCGAGATGCCCCCTACCTTCAGGCACGATTGAACCAAATGGTCAACCATAATTCAGTGCTTGAGAGAGAGAACAACGAGCTCAGAACACGCGTTCAATCGAACGCACACAAGGTTAACGAGCGGATTAAGCGATCTGGGAATGTGGTGATTAAAAATTCGACAAACTTCAATACCATTATAAATTCAGACCTATCTGATGTCTCTTTGTCAAATTTCTGAATTGGTAAACAGTTGTTTTGTTTTTTTTACGATTTGATTATGCTTGAGAAATAATAGTTAGATTCATTTTTTATTTTATTTTTATTTTGAGACTAGCTACATAATCGAAAGATTCTGTAGCTAGTCTGTTTAAATTATTTGTTTGGATTATTATCTAAATTTTGATTTCATTTTATTATTTCAAGTAAACAACAGATTATGGTGGTATGATTAAGGAAAAGATTCACGGGATGAGCATTTATTAGACTAGTAATTTCCCATTTTGAAAAACAATGTTCATTAATATAAATATTTTTAATTAAAAGACTCCAACATGAGTATCTTTTTGTTACCCTATTTTAGTAAAAAAAAACTTATTTTAAGAGATCTGCCTCTATCTTGCATGATAGGAGGTAATAGATGAAAGACATGTTTAAATAACTATGTTGCCTGGTGATAGAGGCATGGCTTTTTTTCCTGGACCATAGAATGGACATATATTTTTGAAATTATATGAGAAAACAATTTTCTCTTTGGCTTTAGACCTGTGTAAATTGTGCATTGTTTTTTCATTTCTTCTCATGTAACTTTTTGATATGAAATGTTATCTGTGTCAAATTAGCTTTAGTCTTTTCTTCACATAATATTTTATATCATGGTTTTCTTTATGCTATTCGTTATCTTTTGTTCTAGTTGATACTTGTGATTAATCATCTATTTTAGTATTTTGAATTTACGTCTGATGCTAAATGGTTGATAACACCATTATCGAGGGTTGATATTTCTTTCATTATCAGTTATTGGATATCTCAAGGTTACATGATATATAATTATTTATCTTCCTGTCATCATAAACTCGCTCCAGAATATGAAACACTTCATTGAATTTTTTCAGGAAGTATTATGCTTGTTTCTGTCATAGGTTTTCACTTAACGCATGACAAGAGAAGCTCACACAAACATAGAGAGACGAACATAGTTTATTAATCAACTAGAGGTTAGTAAATGTATTGTTATTAAAGTTGTTTATATATGAATGAATAGTGATTGCATTATTTAGATGTTAATTATCTTTGTCTATTTTCATTATATCATTACAATCATATTCATTCGTTGTTTATTAGTTTGATATTTAGAGCATTAGAACAAGTTTTTTTCATACTTAATCTTGTTTATAAACATTATCTCAAACAACTACTTTCGCAAGGCTTTATTCAAACCTTGTAAACTGTATATAATCATTGTACATTAACACTCTTAGTTGAACATTTGTAATTAATGTGTTGATTGTTAGAATTGTATCTTTAGTTAGTTTATTTTCTTTAGTTGTTTTTAGGACTCTAGTTGGCTAACAGAGCCATAAAACCCGTCAGGTTAGATCATACCAAATGGCTTTGGTTAAATAGACAACCCCAGTCCGGATCTATCCTTCCCGTTGACGATGTGTCAATAACGCTCGTCAACAAATGGTGCTAGAAGGAGGGCCTGAAATTCATTGATGGAACGTGGAGGTCGTAAGACTCCCCCAAACAGTCGCTTAGACACTAACGTTACACTTGTCCCATCTACTACCTCAAACACTACTCCTGACATTCCCGTCGAACCAATGACACCAGTTCCTCAAGGGATTGACGTCCAAGAAATTGTTCGCCAGTCGATCATAAGAACTCAGAGTGCTTTATCCTGAATTAGACAACCCGGTAGACAGCTTAACCAACCCCTTGATTTCACAAATCTTCAAGAAAAACCTCAAGACACTGGTCTGCCCGAAAACCCTTTGGGTGGTAATATTATCGATCCGTCTGAAGCACTTATCCTTGGTGTTGGGGGATATGGTATCCCACCATATCCACCTGGTTCTTCTCCACCCTCTTCAGGAGAGGAATCTTCGGACGAAGGCATTTCTTCATCTGAACCATCTGAACCTTCAACCCCACCAACTCCCATGGCAAACCAAAATAATCCCGCCAGACCTTGGTTTGATCAAGATGCCATGGCAGTACTTGGACCCCAGCACCCGTTGCCTAAACATCTGGAGAAGTGGCTGCCCAAATTTGATCCAAATTCAAAGCAATCAGCTGAGGATCACATCAAGAAATTTATGTTAGCTGTTGGACTCCGGAGCGTTGAGCACGAAGATGTCGTATGTAGGTTGTTCCCTTACACTTTTGAGGGGAATGCCTCAACCTATTATTTTGCGCAACAACCTCAAACCATCGTCTCTTAGGACAATTTTGAAACCTGTTTTCTAGAAAAATTCGGAAATGATAAATCTCCAAAAGTCTTGGTAATGGAACTCTCTAGTTTGAAAATGAACCCTAAAGAAAAAGTTAAGGACTTCAACAAAAGATTCCTAACTTTAAAAAACAAAATCCCTGTAGATTTGATGCCTGCAAAAAAATATGGCTGTTGCGTACTATACTAAGGCCCTGCATAACAATATAGCCATATGGGTTAAAAGGTCCCAAAATAACACTTTATTAGAAGCTTTTTGAGGAGACAGTCCTGATTGAGAAAAATATTCTGAGCTTAAAAGATAGTCTAAGTAGTGAGGCATCAACAACTTCATCCTCTAAAAAGAAAATAGAAATCCTCACCAAATCTCCTCAAACCAAAAATCAACAAGAGATATTAGACTTGAAAAGTTTGCAGAAAGCTTTCCAGAAATTATCCAATCAGGTCGTAGACTTGAAAATACCCGCTGAGGCATCTATAAGTAAAGGAGGTTTTAGAACACCTTTCAGAAAACTTTTTCCTCCAAACTGACCAAACCTAACCATAGAAGGTCTGAACTTTGAAGGTCTACAGTATGCTTTGCAAACAATACTGGAAGCACATGATAACTCTGTTTCTTCTCCCCCTGAAAATCATGACGATACAGGTGAGGAAGAAACACCTAATGAGGAGGACTTATCTCCCCCTGTTTTTGGGCATTTGTCGGACAACATCTTTGAAACAAACTTTGAAACTGTCCATCCCTATAACACTCGAAGTAAAACACAAAACAAACCTTCACCCGAAACAAGTAAGAATGTGGTTTCAAAACAACCAAAGCAAACTGAAACAAGACAAAATTCTGCTGCCCCAATTTTAGAATATGATTTGGTTGAAGATATTAAAAAACTAAGGGCGAATATATCCGTTTTTGAATTACTTAAATTTCCTTTTATCCTACAGAAAATGCTCCAAAGTATTGCTGAAAATAATAAAAAGAATGATCCTATCAACAAGAAATCAACAGAAAGTGACCCAAATAAAACTAAAGATGTCCTCGGTAAAAAATTATTTGAAAATCAGGATAAAAGGGACATCAGAAAAAACTGTAGGAAACTTAGATAAAACTTTTGCAGGTACAAGCATAAAAAATCCACATAATTCTGTTGTTTCTTTACGAAAAAATGTGCCTCCTTTTTTATTAACTTTCAAAATTTTCAATAGAAATGTACATAACTTTATGGTCGATTCTGGCGCCTCGTCAAATGTTATGCCTCTCTGTGTGTCAAAAAAATAACGTTGAAGTAAAACTTTCTGATTTAAAGATCATTCAGTGAGATCGAACTAATGTCAAAGTCATCGGTGAACTTAAAAATGTGTTGATAAGATTGTCGTCCAATCCAAAGGTTCACCAAGTAATTGATATTATTGTTGTTGACATTCCATAAGTATATGGTTTATTTTTGAGTAGGGATTGGTCATAGCATTTGCATGACTATTTTGCTACGGACTGGTCTCATTTGTGGCTATCAGAAAACAAACAACCTAACATGATCAGAATAAAGAGAGAACGTTAACTCAAGTACACTATGACATATTTAAATGACCTAAATGAGTCTTTTACTACTGCTGTAAATTCGATTGAGACATAGGGAATGAAGAATTTTGTTGGTAATTTCATGACTGAAATTTCTTATATCACCAACCCAGAACAACAATTCGAAGTAACAACCTATACTCAGATGACAACTTTGCCAAGTACACCGAACATTGCTGATGACAAACAAATCCGGTCCTTATATTTTGATGGATCCAAATCCTGGGAAGGGGCAAGTGTTGGTTGTGTGCTTATCGATCCCATAGGTAATAAAACATTTATTTCCTGTTGATTGGAGTTTGAATGTACTAACAACACAACATAATATGAAACACTTCTGTAAGGACTAAGGAAGGCACTGGATATGTACGTGCAAAAATTGGTAGTAATCGGTGACTCTGAAATCATAGTCAAACTAGTAAGAAATGCAATACATTGTTTATCACCGCATTTGAAGAATTATCAAACCGAGGTATGGGGTTTAATGCATAAATTTCTCGCTTTCAAAATAAATTCCATTCTTAGGTCGAGTAATTCAAAAGCTGATTTACTAGCTAATGTTGCTTCTAAATTGTTTCCTGCTGAAGGTCTTTCTCCTAACGCATTCTCGGTTGAATTGTTATTCAGGCCATCGATTCCGGACAACATCACAAACCAACGAGTATTTGATGACGATCAACAGATCATCAATTTTTTACATATGAAAGACACCTTCCAATATGCAGTAATCGATGAAAGCACTCATAATGAAAACCTCCGAGATTTCACAGTAATATCCGATCCTCGATCTGTAGAATTATCATTCGAGTTGGTAAACTCTATCCCCAAATATGTTGTTAGAATATAATTTTTTTATGACCTACATGACAAGTTTAAAGGAGTAGTCAATTGCAAAACAAACAGTTCCTCATTGTTGTACGAAACTGTAAATTTAGAGGCGCAAGATAATCCTCAAAATATCAATCTGGGAAAAGGGTATTCTGAACAAGAAAAATCAGCGTTTATAAAATTGTTCAAAGAATTCAAAGATGTGTTTGCTTGGACATATGATGATCTAAAAACTTTTGACCCAAACATAATACAACATGTAATTCCTATGAAACCCCAAACCCAATATTTTCAACAAAAATAAGGAAAATGCATCATAAATTAGAACCCACCGTAAAAAAAGAACTAAATAAATTACTCACTACCAAGATCATTTTTCCAATTCGACATACTCAATGGGTATCCAAATTAGTCCCAGTAAGAAAAAAGAGTGGAGAAATTCGACTTTGTGTTGACTTTCACAATTTAAACCGAGCCTCTGATAAAGATAATTATCCCGTTCATCCAATGAAACAAATTCTGCAACAAGTATATGGTTTTGAAAGACTATATTTATTATATGGTTTCTCAAGATATAACCATGTCCTCATGTCTCCATCAAATCAGCTGAAAAACACTTTTCATACCCCATGGGGCACCTACACCTATAGAAAAATGCCTTTCGGATTGATAAATGTCGGTGCCACTTTCCAGAGGGAAATGAGCATTGCTTTTCATGGCCTTATTAATCAATCAGTTGTGGTCTATCTAGACGATGTCACTGTCTTTTACAAGAACAAGAAAGATCACCTGTCTCATCTTATGGTTGTGTTAGAATGATGTCGCAAGTTCTACATTTCATTCAATCCTAAAAAATCAGTCTTTGCAGTAGAACAATGGAAATTGCTTGGGTTTATAGTCTCTAAAGATGGAATGATAATTGATCCTGAAAGAACCCAAGCCATTTCCAACCTTCCCACCTTCTTCCAAAAAGGCCATGCAATCCTTTTTGGGTAAAATTAATTTTGTCAGACAATTTGTTCCAAGTTTTTATGAGATGGTTAGACCTCTACAAAATCTGATAAAAAAGGATGTCCTGTACAAATGGGAATCACAAGAAAATCAAGCTTTCAATTCCATTAGAAAATTTATAATCGAAGCACCCTCCTTGATGAGCCCTGATTTTTCCCAGGATTTCACATTATTCACATTTGCATTTGACAGATCTTATGCTGTTGTTCTCACACAGAAAAATGTTGAAAGCAATGAGATACCCATTTCATTCATGAGATCTTCTTTTAAAGGAGAATAACTAAATTACCTCGCGGTAGATCAACAAGCATACACTATTTTCAAAGCAGTTAAACATTTCAGGTCTTACCTTTTAAAATCCAGGATAAAAAATTGTTGTTCCTTACCCTGCTGTAAGAAATCTGTTAGTGCAAAAAGAGCTGGGAGAGAAAATGGCAAATTGGATGACATCATTTCAGGAATATGATCTCGAAATAGTGCTTGCACAAAATTTTAGAGGTCAAGGCCTTTGTAAATTGGTAGCTGATTTAGTTGAAAAGTCAGAAAATCAAATAAATACATGAACTGCAAATCAGCATAACGAAACACAAATCAGCTGTGCACAAATTGTTCCCAATTCATTATATGATAATATCAGATTTTATTTACTACACGAAATTGGTCCTCGTAATATTGATCCAAAAAATAGAAGAGCACTAAGGCTTAAATCTACATCTTTCCAATTAATTAATGATATATTATTTCGAAAGAATTTTGACGGTGGTTTTCTACGTTGCTTAGAAAAAGAGGAATCCGAAAGGGTGTTGGCTGAACTTCATTCCGGTGATGTCGGGGGTCATTTTTTTGTGGATACCACTGCTCACAAAGTACTAAGGGCTAGCTACTAATGGCCTACCTTGCTTAAGGATGCTCATACTTTGTCCCGCAAGTGTATAATCTGTCGAAAGGTTGCAGGACGGGGGAAAAAAACAACTTTTCCTTTGCAACCTGTTACGATAGACACACCTTTTCAACAGCGGGGCCTAAATATTATAGGATCTATTATCCCCCTTCCTCACAGAAGAACAAGTACATTCTCACGATAAAAGATTATTTTACGAGATGGTCTGAAGCCTTACCATTAAAGGTAGTCATTACAAATTAGGTAGTTTCGTTTCTAAACTCTCATATTATCACTCGTTTAGAATTCCTGAATGTTTGGTTTTTGACAATGTCTCTTATTTTTCCTCCCTGGATATGAATGTCTTCGCTCTAGAAAAATGGATTAAACTAAAATACTCTGCCAGCTATTACCCTCAAGGGAACGGTTTGGCCGAATCAACAAATAAGAATCTGATCAAGATTATAAAGAGAATGTAAGGTAGCTAGAGAGGTAATGGGGGGGCCCAGAGGGCCCATAGTGATAATAGTGGAGGCCATTCAATGTAAGGTGGACTAGATCCATTATATCATTAAATAAGGTCCACTATGGTAGTTAGATATAATAAATTGGTAATTAGATATAATAAATGTAAGAGGACTTCTTAGAAGGTTCTACTTCTGGAAGATTCCTCCTCTATAATGTTCTTAGGTGATGGTAGCACTATATAATGGGGTTTAAACAATGTAATGGGACATGAAAATAATTATTTTATTTGGAGCGGTAGCTCAATAGGAGGATGCTCCCTTGAAGAGGAAAGTGAACATGAGAGGATCCCTTCCATAATAGGATCCATTGTATGGTGTTGCCCTACCTCAAGGGTTTGGTAATAATATAGTGCAGTTTCTTCTATATTGTTCTTTGAATATTTTTTTTGTTTCTATATGCAAGTATTGTGTTCTTAACAATTGGTATCAAAGCACTTTCCTTGGTAGACATTGTGGACAAATATTTTTTATTTTTGCAATTTTTTTTTTCGGGGAAGAAAAAAGAGGGTCGCGACATTCCAGAATTTTTTGGTATATTTATGTGAATAATTTGCAGAAACAAGTTGTAGATTTGAGTTTATCTCAAAAAAATACCCAAGTTAAAAAAAAAATCTTCCGAAACGGAGTCTGGGAAGTCAAGATATTGAAGTTTTAAAATCTGCAAATTTTCAGTGTTTTTTTTGTTTTGTTTGTTTGTTTGTTTGTTTTTTTTTTTTCTTGCGGATGGTGGTGCGATTTTTTATTTTATTTCTGTAGCCGTTGAAGGCCGAATTTGTTCAAACAAATTACATATCTGAGTTCCTCTCATAATTTCACCCAATTTCAAAAACAAAATCAACTGAAACGGAGTTCGGGAAGTGAAGTTATGAACATTTTAAATTCAACAGTGTTTTAGGGTTTTTCCAGAAAAAGCCGCGATTTTCTGTCGTAACTTATTGTTCTATTTTTTGGGTTTTTTCATGACGGATGCGGGACCGAAGAGTTCATAGGGTACTCAAATGGCTATTTCCTCTCAAACCCTCAAATAAATTCTACAGATTACTGAAGCATTCAAATCTCAGTTGAATGACAGATTGGATGGCTTTGTAGAGGGCCTCAATGATAGTTTTCGTAGTATTCAAGATTCATTGGATAGAATGCAGGAGAGATTTCTTATGAAAGACCTCAGGGATGAATATAATCAAGAAATATACGTTTGGTATGATTTTGAGGTCGATTGCGATGATTGGTATATGGATAGTTGTCATTTCTAGGATGACAACCATTTTCATCTTTTATTTGATGACTCTACTCCACCTTCTATAGAGCACATCAATGTGACACATCAGGAGCTAGTTATCATTATCAGTGTCCAACCTGCATTATTCTTTTCAGATTCAGCTTTGATCCTTTCCTACTATGTGGATGGATATTCTTATTTGGATCCACATGATAGGTGTCAGTATTGGGAGCATTATTTTCAGTTGGTTATTGCATGTCAATATCTTCCATGTGGAGCTCACATGAGCAATTGGACATGGGACCTTGGTTTACAATGGTGGTTGGACTACTTCAGCATGGTGGCTTCCATTTCTCAATGGGGCCCTAGTTCTCTATTCTACTTCAACACTATGGTCCACACTTATCCATGGGAATCTGATTCTCTAGTCTACTTCAACACTATGGTCCACACTTATCTATGGGACCCTGGTATATGGTTGTACATCAAGCATTGAGGACAATGCTTTCATAAGGGGGATGGAATGTAAGGTAGCTAGAGAGGTAGTGGGGGGGCCCAGAGGATCCATAGTGATAATAGTGGAGACCATTCAATGTAAGGTGGAATATGTCCACTATATTATTAAATAAGGCACACTATGGTAGTTATATATAATAAATGGGTATTTAGATATAATAAATGTAAGAGGACTTCTTAGAAGGTTTTACTTCTAGAAGATTCCTCCTCTAGAATGTTCTTAGGTGATGGTAGCACTATATAAAGGGGTTCAAACAATGTAATAGGACATGAAGAGAAATATTGTATTTGGAGCGGTAACTCAATAGGAGGATGCCCCCTCGAAGAAGCAAGTGAACAAGAAAGGATCCCTTCCATAATAGGATTCATTGTACGGTGTTTCCCTACCTCAAGGGTTTGATAGTAATAAAAGAGATTTTTCATATTGTTCTTGTATATCTATTGTGGTGATTTTGTATTCAGTCTTTGGTTCTTAACACTCTCCATGCTTCCTTGATGGACACCTGTAGTTGGAATCTCATCTTTTCCTTTACCAATGTATTTACACCATGAATAACTTGTGTTTTGAAGGTTCTACCCACTTGCCACAAGTAGTATGAGTAGTTGATGTCCATACTTATAATTGATGCTATGAACATAGATAATGGATTTGCCCACTCCATGTTTCAAACTTGTTGCCTTTGAGCCAACTTATCTCTTTACTTGAAAAGATTTTTGGGTTACATAGGGTATCTAAGATTTGTTCATTAGAGACTATACTCTTGTTTCAAACTTGTTGCCTTTGAGGGAACTTATTTCTTTACTTGAAATAATTTTCTGGGTTACATAGGGTATCTAAGATTCATTCATTAGAGACTATGCTCTTGGTTCCTCTAAGGTAGAAGTGTGGACTCCAAGGGCTTGTTTCTCAATGATGTAAAAAATCATGTGTTATGAAGGGGTTGACACATTGTCCCCCCTCACGTGGCTAGATGGTTATGCACTTTTGTAGCTTGAGCTCATTCTTGGTTTCTCTCTTCCTCTGGGTTGAAAATTTTGTCATTGTTAATGGATCAACTATGAAAGTTGACTAAGAAAGGTGGTATAGAGTTGGGATTTTCATGGTTAAATCATTGGACTTGTATTTAATTAACAACATAATTGGGAGGAGATCCATCATCAATGGAACATTTTGATCCATATTCGATGGCATGCTCAAGGACAAGTAGGGAAGAGTATAACATTTAATTCTACATTTTTGGTGGTTTGATGGGTAAGAACATATGTTTTATCCTTAGAGGTCATGGGTTCAGATCTAGAGAGGAAGGGTACATACACCTCTGTAGACTAAGTAGTGAAATCATTGCACATAGGCATCTCATATGTCAATGTGGCATTTTGATAGGATGTGACCATAAATTAGATTTAAAATGTCATACAATTTGTCATTCTTATTTGTGGAGAGGTTATACATCTTTATGATTTTTTTCCCCACAAACAAGGTGGTCTCATATGCTGACTTGGTGTCTAGGTAGGCAGAGAGGTTATCCATATTTATGGTCCTTTGTCCCACAAATAAGAGGGTCTCATACATCAATTTGGTGTCTCACTAGGCTATGACCTTAAATTAGATTTAAAATGTCATTTCAAATCCATCTCAAATTTTGTTGAGAGGTTTTCCATTTTTGTGGTCTCTTGTCCCACAAACAAGGGAGTCTCATTTGTCAATTTGTCATATATCTAGACCGTGACCTTAGATTATATTTCAAATGCAATTCCAAATCTCATTCTAATTTTCTAAGAGGTTATGTATCTCTATTTTCAAATAACTAGAGAGGAACTAAAGGATCCTGGAACATGAAACATGGAAACCATGACACCTAGGGGATTATGATAATATTTAAAATGAAAGTCCAAAGAATATTAGAACATGAAAGGGGGAAACCATGGAAACTAGTTGATTAGAATAATATTTAAAATGTCATTCCAAATTTTATTCTCATTTGGTGAGAGGTCATCCATCTTCATTGTTTTGTCTTCTTTCTTGGAGATATATTTGTCAGTTTACAATCTATTTTGAGTTTATATTAGAGTGAGTAGATTTGAGGTTCACAATTCTAATGTTGTTCTAATGGTGATGTTCCTCTCAATTTTACAAGAAAGGGTTCATATCTTCCTTTTGATTTAGTCTACTATTAACTTTGAATCAACCTGAAAGATGGCTTGAAATGTCGTTTTAATCCTTCTATGATTTTACATATTAATGTGGTCAATTTCATTTGGCTGTTGGATTTGGGTCCATAAATTAGTCAGTGATCCCTACTTGTTTCATTCATGATTGTTGAATACTTCCCCTACCCCAATGATGCTTGAGCTACATGTAGGGGCTCCACCTAAATTATACTTAATCCAGCCTCTAGGTGCATACTTTTGTATTGTTTGGCAATTGGTTGTGGTCCTTTAGCACACTTTCTATCTAGTATTGGTTTGCATGGTTTCATCTCATTATCTCTCACTAATTTCGCTTTTTTCCTTGCTTGTATGTTTTCCATAATTTCTCCTCTTGATTTTGCCCCATATTTGATTAGGTGACCATGTTTTGTCCTCAAAACCCTATTGTTCCTTGAATTCCATAAGAAC
>JZKD02S2273844.1:102936-118881 GCA_000966675.3 Picea glauca
ATTTCCTCTTAACTCTTATCCTAAGTTTTATATCAACTAATGAGAATAATCCATGTGGAAACCACTCATTGGATCACATGGAAATTTTATTAACCAGTGAAATTATGCCACATGGCAGATCTGATATCCAACTACACAAGGACACATGGTAACAAATTACCTCATGACATATTACATTTCATGTTGACCTATCATTGAACGACACGTGGACTTCTTATTCATGCTGACTAGGCGATTACGAGGATGCCACTGGGAGCTGACTCGACATGGGTGGAGGATGAATTTTCATTCCATTTCCTCTTAACTCTTATCCTAAGTTTTATATCAACTAATGAGAATAATCCATGTGGAAACCACTCATTGGATCACATGGAAATTTTATTAACCAGTGAAATTATGCCACTTGGCAGATCTGATATCCAACTACACAAGGACACATGGCAACAAGTTACCTCATGACATATTACATTTCATGTTGACCTATCATTGAATGACACGTGGAATTCTTACTCATGCCGACTAGGCGATTACGAGGATGCCATTGGGAGATGACTCGACATGGGTGGAGGATGACTGGTTGGTCAAAATATTAATTAATTAATTAATTCCCTAAGGGGTTGAATTCTCCAATCTCCACAATATTCTCTTGTTTCTTACTAAGTGTATAATACAATTTTCATCATATACACTAAAATCTATTAAAGTCCCATGCATGTGGTATACGTTTTTGAAAAAAAATTCCAAATTCTTATGAAGGAGGACGAAATTGAACCAAGGGCCCAGATTGCCCCATGTAGGTCAATGAACGATAGCTAAGTCTTAATATTTTGAAGGCCATACCTAGGGATCCGACAATCAAAATCGCGCATATTATACCTTGTTAGAAATATATTTTGACGAGGAAGATGATGGAGTATGTTTCAAGGCCTGGATATTGCTATAATATTCTTATAAATTGAAAGAACAACCAACAATATTTTCATGCTATGTTGATAAATCTGCTTGACACCTCGACTTCATGAGCTCATATCTTGAGATCCAGGAATCGAAATTGCGCCCAAGAGGACTCGTTGGAAAGATAAGACAATGAAGATCAAATATAAATTTGTTTCCATGGATGACAAGTTGAATATAATATCCATAAAATTAAAAAATAGTCACCTCTTCAAAAGGGCAGTTAATTAAAGTTTTCAAAATAAAAGTTTATTAATTTTTTATTTATTAAAAGACGAAAATGGTCCATTTCAAGATACAAATATCAATGATGAAAATGAATTAATGATACTTTAAGGAGGCATGAATTAAAGTGATTTCTCCAAGAAATGAAAATCCTTAACTACTGAAGAAGTTAGAAGGTCCAATTTTAAAAGGCAAGACATGACTTCATCACAGGCTTAGAAGCATGTAATCAAAAGATTAGACTAGAGGGGACCAATTATCAATATGCAACCAAGCTTCTAATAAGAAATAAAAGGATCTCTATCTGCTTCACTCCTTGTCTTCTTCTACATCATTTTCTCAAAGCTTTATGCTTGAAATTATGAACCGAGTATAAGGATGAGTTCTTGATTGTTTCTCTTGTATTCTTCAAAGACTTTTCTTATATGATCATGGAGTATTTGCAGACATGTATGTGACTGTCAAACATTTTTTTTTATAAAGAATATATTTCATGAATAAAAACTCCACAAAGAATTACTTTGAGGTATGGCTTTAATGTTGTTTCAGATCTTGGAATTTCTGAGTGTGAGATGTTTGAAGTATGCTTATCAAATTCGCTTATGTTTAAACCATAATACACTTTTATAATTATTTGAGATGATCAAAATTATTCTCTCCTATTTCTCGCTACAAGATATGGATTTATCCTCTAATTGTATGAGATGTAGAGGGTTGTATATATGATGTTGAGCACAAAGATATTGTGATATTGAAGCTTCCCTTTAATATTTCTATTTTTTAAAAGACTTCTTGCTACACATAAAGATCAAATTTGGTTTTCAAGAACCACTCCATATACAAATCAAAGCAATAAATATCCGGGGTTTGTTGCTTAGCATTCTCCCAACCCAAGATATTCAAGATATATCTTTTACTCAAAGAGGAGTACCACCTCTATAAAAATATAGGGAGATTCATATCCTTGTGAGGTTGTTGTTTCGATCTTAAAAAATTCAAACATCAACAAGGTTATCCTTCATTCACCAAGTAATTACATTTTCCTTTATGGTAGCAACAAAGTACATTCCTCCCCTCATTTTCAAAGATTATTCTAGTTGCAAGTTTCTTTTGGATAAATCTTATTTCTTCCTTTTTGAAGTTTAATGGTCCAATCTTGTAGCTTTCCCCATATTGAATTTAACCCTTTGTAGCACCCTCAGGAGGGGGTCTTTCTAGTAATCTTGTTTTTTTTATCCATTTATACTAAAACAACATGTCTCTAGCTCTACTAAATGCTTGATTATATTTTAATTATCTTTTAGTGGTTGGAACCCATTTCATGAATCAACGTAGAAGTTTATAACAATTCCATTATGAATATTCTAGAACATGTGTCTATTAATCACAATGTTTGGTTATCTTTTAATTATATTTTAATGGTTGAAACCCATTTCATGAATCAACCTAGAAATTCAAAATCTACCGTTATGGGTATTCTAGGACATATGTATGACAATCACATTTTTGTTTTTTAGAATGTTGTTCCATATACTATCCTTTGGTTTATCTTTCTTGATGATAAGTTCCACCTCAATTTCCATATATTTTGGTATTCGAATTTTTCTCCCAAGGTTCTTTGGTTCTCTAAGAATTCATTAATGCAACTTGGCATTAGGCTCTCGTGCATGCCCTTATTCCTATGCCTGCAACACATTTTGGCAAAGCTACATTTCTTCATGTTTCAAAGTGTCATTTTTTTCTCATTTTTTGCTCATTTAGAGGAAGTTCTTGATGTATTTTCTATTTCAATAATAGTAATCACAGGAGCAAACAAAATGGAGTTTTCATATAGGGATAACATTGAGAACACTCTAAATAAGAGTGATTTCCACCATAGGGAGAGGTTCTTGTGTGTCTATGAGATTATCTTGCATTAAATCATGTCTATGGTGGGAGTGTATCTCTTTTCTCTATTTTGTTTTTGGAGGATGAAATCCAAGATATTGGCAATTTAGAAATTTGAAAGTCTAGGATTTATATATGAGAAGGAAGCATTATAATTTTCTTTGTTGATTTCTTGATTGCAAGCTTCCTCAAGAGTTTTAATAATCTTCAAGAGTCTTTTTCCTTATTTGATGCTAACACTACTATTAGCACCAAAACTTGGAATGGAACCCAATGGTCATGTTACCCCTCTCATGGGTGACATCTTTGGATACCCTCACGTATGTATCATGTTATTGCTTGCATGAGTTGTCATGCTCATCTTTGCTAGATCCAGACATATTTCTTCTTGATCTCTAGCAGATGCTTGATTGTGCTAGCTCAGTTGTGGTGTTGCTCACTTTTGTCCCCACTCAGACAACAAATGCATTATGGTATGATATGGTTATCAATTTTCCTCATATGACATTCCATGTATCGATACCTGTTTGGACATGATGATATAGTTTCTTAGCTCGTCGTAAAGTGGTAAACATATAATGATTTTATTTTTAGCACTTCACAACATTATATCATTTTATTACTTGCCTCGCAGTACCTTGTGGAATATATTTTATTTAAGAAGTGTCATCTCTTGGGTGAACTTGCACCATTGGTCGTCTAGGCTAGATATCGTTATCCATATCCCAACCATGCTAACCACTTTCCACCTCCTTAGTATTATTCATTCCATTCACATGAAAAATTTGCATCTTGGTCATGTATAATTTCTCAAAGGTCAAAATAAATCCTAAACCAATAAAGCCACTAAGGCTAAGAGGTGAAGAGCAAATTTAAAATCCAAATATTAAGCTTTAGCAATGCCCCTCGCTATGGGGCCAATTCCCCTGTCCCTAGTTTTTCTATGAATATCTAAATAAAAGGGACTTGTTTAATAACCTGAACATCTAAAGAAAAGGGCTTAAAGGGGTAGTAAGAAACAATGTTGAGGATGATAACTCAATGATAAGCTCCCTCTTGAAGGATATTATAAATAAAAAATCATATCCAAATGAATCTAGATGAATGATTAAATAAATAATAATACATGTGTATGTCTAAGACTTTGAGGTTCATCACATGAACCCATTCCAATTTCATAATTATTACTCATTATTACCTATCTTTTACATGGCTACTTAGGAAATATGGTTTGTCTTCGGATTTGATGCATGTATAAGGGTTAATATTGTCCCCCCTGGTAAGACTTAGGAAAGTATTAAAATCAACCCCCCTTTTTAGGTTTTGCTAAGAGATGTCACTAGGTGCCACCAATTAATGGCTTACTGAGAGGCTAGACCCATCACTTCAAGTGGGTATTGTGCATTGGGATACATGTACCATGCCTTGAGATATATGAAACTGCCTGGGATTCGTGATGTTGCATTGGGATCTATATACTCTTATATGGCCTTATCTACATACATTGGGATCTATGACATTTGCCTTAGAATCCATGTATCACATCGAGATATGTGTCACCGCATTGGACCAATGAACCATCCATATGCATCCTCCTTGCTTAGTTGAACATTTCATTGCACGCTTATGTGTTATTTACTCCCTTTGTACCACACATGATCTAGATTTATGCAGGAACACAATGAAATACATAAATACACATAAACACAAAGTTGCAGCGGAAATAATGATTCATTTCATTAATAACAAATGACTGAAATATGCTTACAGACATAATGGAAATAAACTAGCTAGGGCGCTGGTAGCTTATCTCTGAGAAGAGATGTGGCAACTACTGGCCTCTGAACTATGTTACAATGAGGCTCAAAGGCATATTTATTATTGAGAAATAATGGAAAACCCTAAAAATCCAAATACCTAACTCTAGGAGATGAAACGCCAAGACTATGGGCCCCGTTTGGGTAAATTGGTACATCAACTTCACGAGGACGTAACTTTGGCTTACAATCTCCATTTGACGCGCTCAATACCTCGTTAGAAAGATATATTCAAGGAATACAACTTTGATGTGAGAAAAATTGAAGGAAATTTCATGTTGCTCCCCGTTTCCCAAAAAAATGTCATTTAGGGCCTCAAAACGGCTCCGAAAGTTTAGGACTCGAAAAACTGCTAAAAATAGTAAACTGTGTGGAAAATGAAAAATTGAAAGAAGAAATGGAGGGGGTCCAAGTGGAATAGGTGGGTGGCCACCAATATCCACTGAGATCATTCCTCCCCCCTTAGGAAGCAATGGTTCCCATTGCATTGAGTTCCTCCATGAGATGAGGAAACTTCTGTTGAACTTGGTCCCTGGTGAGCCCCTTGCCTTGGTGAAGGAGTTGTCCTTCTTTGACAACTTGATATAGTGGTATCCTTTGTTTTCGGGTGTGCTTGATCTATGTATCCATGATCTGATCAATTGTGGCTTGTTCCATGTAGTCTGGATTTAACTTTGTTGGTGTGAGTTGTTCTGCCATGTCAGATGTGTCTAGTAGAGGTTGAAAGTAGGGCCAAAGGCGGTCCACATTGAACACTGGGTGAATACCAAAGAATGGTGGAATACTGAGCCCAAAGGAATTGTACCCTACAGCCTTGGTGATGGTGTATGGCCCATATCGGAGTGGGCAAAGCTTGCGGCGGGGTCCAGCGAAGCACTCCTTTTGAAAATGTAGCCACACTTTGTCGCCCACATGGAATTTGTGTAGCACCCAATGTTGATCATGTCGCTGCTTGTACTTAGCATTGGCTCTATCCAAGATGTCATGAACCTATTGGAGGATGTGCTAAATGTGCTCAATGAAGTTGTTTGCCTTGTCAGCTTCAGACTGTACATGAGCTGAATCTGCCTGAGTAGTCGCAAATGGCATGGATACATCAATGGGACATAGTGGCTGGAATCCCAAGCCCACCTGAAAGGGGTTATGGCTGGTTGAGCTATGGAGAGATCGGTTGTAGCTATGTTGTACATAGGGGAGGCTCTCATCTCATGTGCGTGGATTCTTTGAGTTGTACATGCGCATAATGTGTATGATCATCCGGTTGACAACCTTTGTCTAGCCATCAGTTTGAGGATGGAAAGTTGTGGAATTGGTGAGCTTGGTGTCCAACATCGACTAGAGGCTGGACCAAAATGTACTGAGGAACCTGCTGTCCTGATATGAGATGATAGACTGTGCGATCCCAAAGTGTACCCACACTCATTCAAAGAAGAGTTTAGCAGTGGATTCTACTGTGATATTCTTCTTGCAGGCCATCATAATGGACATCTTTGAGAATATGGCGACGACCAAAAAAACACAGTCATTGCCATGCTTAGTAGAAGGAAGTCCTGAGATGTAATCCATGTAGATGGATTCCCAAGGTCGACTAGGGGCGGGAAACATAGTATAGAGGCCTTGCTTCTTAATGGTCGGTTTGGCAATGGCACAAGTAGTGCAGGACTTGATGTACTTCCCAACATCCTGTTGAAGGTTCGACCAATAGAAATACTTTTGCAGTACTGCCACAGTTTTCTCGAACCCGAAATTCCCAATGACCCGACTATAGTGTGCCTCCCATATCATCTTGGCACGCTCTCTTGAAGGAACACAAAGGTGTCCCAGGTGACATAGCAGGGCATCCTGGAGGTGAAAATTAGGAACTTTCTTACCCTCCAAGAGCGTATTGTATGTGTGGCCGAATTATGGATCACTTTTGTAGAGAAGCAACCAATCAGAAGTCTCGTGCCCACAAGAGTTGAGCACAGTGGTTAGCACCACGATATGTGGTCGGATAAGGCAGTCTGCAACATTATTGGTGTTGCCTTTCTTGTACTTAATGTTCAAATAAAATTGTTTCAGGTATGTGGAACACTTCTGATGGCGATCGTTTTGAAACTTCCCTTGTGTCTGTATGAACTGTAGGGGTCGGTGGTCCGTGTGGATGACCGTTTCCTTTCCCAAAATGTAATGCTTCCTTTGTCGGCAATCCTACACAATGGAATACATCTCTTTGTCATAAGTGGGATACTTTCGGACTATGTCAGAAAGTGTCTCACTGTGATATTCCATTGGATGCCCCTGTTGAGTAAGGACTGCCCCAATAACATAGTCAGAGGCATCTATCTCGATCTCAAATGGTTTTTTCAAGTCTGGTAATGTGAGCGCTGGTGCAGAGCAGAGGTGATGCTTCAAGTATCTGAATTTTTCAGATACTTCCTTGGTGACTTGACTCAAGGGCCAAGTGATATGAGAGAATCCCAACACGAACCTACGGTAGAAATTGGCAAGACCCAAAAAGTTGCGGAGATCTATTAGGATGGTTGGGGCTGGCCAATCCCGAATGAATTGGATCTTGGCTAGATCCACATGCACCCCCTGCTCATCAATAATGTATCCCAGATACTAAACCTGGGTCATGCCAAAAGTGAACTTCTCCAAATTGGCACACAACTTGTGTTGTTGCAATGTTTGGAGGACTTGTCAGATGTGGTGGAGGTGCTCTTCCCAAGTCTGGATGAAGAGCAAAATTTCATCCAAGTACACCACTACAAATGAGTTGGTGAATGACCGAAAGATGTCGTCCATTAGCCTCATGAAGGTTGCAGGGGCATTCGTCAACCCGAAAGGCATGACCAACCATTCGAAAAGGACCTCGTTGGATTTGAAGGCAGTATTCCACACAGAAGAAGGTTCAATTGGTACCCAATGATACCCAGACTTCAAGTCGATCTTGCTGAAATATTTCACCCCCTTGAGTTGGTCCACAAGGTCATCAATCCATGGGATTGGGTACCTATTCTAGACAATGATCTTGTTCAACACCCGATAGTCAATGCAGAGTCTCCAAGTCCCATCCTTCTTCTGCACCAACATGATCGATCTCCCACAGGGCAATGAACTCGGTCGGATGTGACCTTTCTACAACATCTTCTGAATCTACCTCTTGATTTCATCATTCTCCATAACAGAGTGCCGATATATTGGTTCATTGGGCAGTAGTGCACCTGGGGTCAGATCAATGGGGTGCTTGACCTGGCAGTGTAGAGGCACCCCTGTGGGGGAGGTGAAGATGTCCTCGTACTCCTCCACGACCTTATCCATCTATCGTCGTTGTGTAGAGGGGCCCTAACTGGAGGTCATGGACACAATATTCTTCTTTCCCTGAGGGCGGATCATCAGGAAAACAAATTTTCTGGTTTTGGAAATGAGCTTACTGCATTGTTTTGTAGTAACCAAAGAGATGGAGGTAGGCGGTGCTATCTCCGGTATCCTGTACAACTTATTGCCCAAAGTAATAATAATAGCACAAGGCCTGGACTCATACACAACATGTCGCTTCCACAAGTATGGTTGGTTTAATAATACATAAAAAACATCAAGAGGAGCAATGTCACATAATGCCTCATCCATGAAGGGCTTGATGCTGTAGGGAAGACGATATTATTGGATGACACAAAAATCCCTTACATGGTGCAACCACCCGATGGTGTATGGTTGTGGGTGTGTAGTGGTCGTTAATCCCAACCGCTTCATGACCTCTACTGAGATGAGGTTCTTCTGGCTCCTGCTGTCAACAATGAACTGCAATGGGGATCCCTTTACCCACATCTTGGAATGGAAGAGGCGCTTCGCCTCCTATGGATCTTCTAGTTCCTCCTTCTGGATATTCGTGGTGACAACAATGGCATTGGGCTCCGCATCAATAATTTTCTTCCCCCTATCATTCCCCTTGTCGAGTTCTGATTTAGAGTTGAAGCATGCATATGATTCATAAGCCTTCAACTCGACTACTAGTGACTGCTTGGCTCGACACTCACTTGTCTTGTGAGTGGAGATCTTATGGAATTCACACCACTTCCCTGTGTCCTTTTTTGGCTTCCTAATGTTATTCTTTGCTTGCGGATTTGGTAGTTTGTCCTACGATGCCCCGCCTTGGCTTGGTCCTTTGTTCTGCGGTTTGGGGGTACGTTTCCCTTGCTTATGATTCAAAGACCCAAAATCTTGCTTCTTCTGTTTGAACTTCTGCTCAATCTTGGTAGCATACCAGTATTCCGCACCAAGCAAGGATATGTCGAGGAACTCCATTTCCTCCTGAATGTATATGTGTAGACAACTGTGGTACTTTAACACCAATTTTTTCTTCGAATATTTGATACCCAACTTTGTGCTAAGGGTATGAAACAGATTCGTCAGCTCATGCACATCTTGGTCCCTTTGTTGCCGCAACATAGTCCATTGTATGTATTTGTCTTCATAGCTCCCCACGGGATAATATTGTTCCTTGATGATGTCTCAGAAAGAATTACAAGTGGGTGCGATCGAGAACAGAGAGGGTTCCCCCTCGCCTTATTTCTCCCAGTAGGTTTCCCACCAATCCTTGACATGGGGGGCGACTTTGAGGAGTACTAAAATAATCCTTTCTCGGTCAGAAAAGTCATGAACTGAGAAATATCCTTCTAACATATTCAACCATCTATCTATGACATATGCATCTATTTGGCCCTCAAATATGGGAATGTCAAAGTTTACTTGTACCTTAAAAGGAGTCACACCTCCAGAGTGGCTGCTGGATGTAGATGCGCTACTAGTGGGCAGTTGTTGAAGGATCTGGGAAAAGTTGTCCATCATTGCATTCCTTTGTTTCTCGAGGGCCTCCTCAAGAAATATTTTGATAGGATCTCCTGCTGCCTCATATTTATTTTCTTCCCCCATGGGCAACCGTCGGGGTTTGTGAGGCTGATCTTGCAAAGGTTCAAGCAAACCGAGCCCTAACTCCTTATACCCCGAACTCGTTGGGGACATGCAAAGAAGGATCGAGAAAGAGAAGACCACTCTGATACCACTGATCCAAATTTATGTAGGAACACAATGAAATACACATAAACACAAAGATGCAACATAAATAATGCTTCATTTCATTAATAACAAATGACTGAAATATGCTTACAGACAGAATGGAAATAAACTAGCTAGGGCACTGGAAGCTTATCTTTGATTAGAGATGTGGTGGATACTGGCCTCTGAACTGTGTTAAAATGAGGCTCGAAGGCCTATTTATTAATGAGAAATGATGGAAAACCCTAAACATCCAAGGACCTAACCCTAGGAGATGAAACACCAAGACTATGGGCGCCGTTTGTGTAAATTGGTACAACAACTTTATGGGGATGTAACTTTGGCATACGATCTCCATTTGACACATTCAATACCTTGTTAGAAATATATATTCGAGGAATAAAACTTTGATGTGATCAAAATCAATGAAAATACCATGTTTCTCCCTGTTTTCCAAAAACACATCGTTTAGGGCCTCAAAACGATTCCGGAAGTTCAGGACCTGAAAAACTGCTAAAAATAGTAAACTGTGCGGAAACTGAAAAACTGAAAGAATTAATGGTGGGGGTCCAAGTGGAATGGGTGGGTGGCCACCAAAATCCACCTGGATCAACAAATGGGGGTAATTTATGCATTAGAGAGGGTATTTTCACATTATGAGGGTGGCTACACATGATGACTTCGATTCCTTGGTGACGTGGCATATCCATTGGGCGATATTTTGAGGAGTGCTAGATTTCTTGAGCCCACACATGTCTCTTGAGAGGGTTTATTTTATGGTACAACTCACACATTGGATATGACATCATCCTATTCTAGGATGTTTTTCCATAGGCTTTTGGACCATTCCTTGGATGAAGGAGGTAGCTATGTGGATGTTGGACCATTTGATTTTCCTTGGATCATTTGACTTGAATTGGTTGGATCATCTCCTTGATGTTGGAACCATATTTTTAGGGGCTCACCTCTCCTAGATCATGTTTGGACCACACATGTGGTTTTTTCTATGTATTTTGACCCTTTCTAAAGGGAAATCTCACTTGTGAGCATATTATTTGATGTATTTTATTATTGATTGTAATTTTTCCATGTTTTGAAGGGAAAATGTTTTGGAGCTCATGATTTTGTATTGTATTTGACGATACTTATCACCTATGAAGCATAAGTCTTCCTCCATTTCAAATAATTTGAGATTAATGAGAATCTTGGCTATTGAAATCTATTGAGTATCCACTGCTTGTCTTGTGAGATTCTAGTTATTTTTTTGAGGGTTAGATAAATTTTCTTGTAGGTTTCTTGGAAGAAAAAAGCTATTATAAGGCCAAAAAAGTGCTCGATGCTCCACTTAGAAGGGTTTTAAGGTAAGTTTGTTCACCCTCCCTTTGATCATTAAAGTTATTTGTTCATGCATTAAGGTATGTCATCTAGTGGAAATAAGATTTTTCTTGGCTAGTCTTTAAGTTTACCTTGTCTAGTATTGAGAGAGGCTCCCCATGAACCAAGCCTTCCTTGCAACCTAAAATAAATCCTTCAAACCCTAAGTGGTAGTTGAGGGGAAATCCTCTAGGTTTCTTTCAACACTATTTTTTCTTAAACCTTAGACTTCACATAGAGATGAAGTAGTAACCCCATAAGCCCTCTAAGGAATTGGTATTTTTTGATGTATTCAACCACCTAAACAAAAAACCAAATTCATCTTCTTCTTTATTTATTGATCTTCATCGCATATCCCTTTGTTATTTTGCACATGGCCAATTCTAGATTTCCTATCTATAGCTAGTGGTTTGAGGGGTTTGAAGTGTTTTTTTTCCTATCATTATCTTGTCAAATGCTCCAGATACTTGGCCATTGTGATTGCAGATCCGATCTATTATCTTGTTGCCTAGATAAGTATCTCATCAAGCCATCAATTTTTCCATCCTTAATCTACTGTTTTCTGAGTGTATTCATGTGAAGAGTTGAAGTAGTATACCCTCTTCATTGTTCAAAATTCCAAGGGTTTTGGTTTACCATGTATTCCAACAATTAATCTACACCCCTCAATGCTTCCAACATCGCATTTAGACTATAGGCCATTTCGTTATTTCTTTGATTCCCTAGTTGTATGTCCACTATCAAATCTGTGGAGAGTAGGTGTGCCCTTTGGTTGTTGTTCCGAGCCTCATTGTTTTGTTTCTTTGCATGATGGTGTAGCTGTAAATCCATCGAACCTAAACCATACCCAAAATTATCCCTAGAGTGCCCAACGTTACCTCAATCATTACTACATGGTGGGCCAATTTCTAAGTATGATACACAATAAGGGATTTTTCATGGTGTTTATCTACATATGATTCTCAGTCTGATAGGATTGTTTTCATACACATAATCTAAACACTGCATTTCATCCTCTCAATGTGTTCACTATATTGTAACCTGAATATGAAATTGTATACTGGTTTTGTTACAACATTGGTACATTTTTGTTATATTGCACACATGTTGATATAATGATATAAAGGTGTACCATGTTTGCTGTATTGTAGGAGAAACAATTGTTTCATTCATGTCATTCTTATTTTATATTGCAATCTGAACATATGAATTGTGCTATTTTCCACTAGAGTTATATTACAAAAATTAATAATGTCACATAGATTCTTTGACATACATATGATACAAATCTTGTTGGTTGAAGATTTGATTTTGTCTAAGGTGTTTGCTGCATAATCTATTGTAACCTCACATGAATATACCTTTGTAAAGAAATACACAGACTGAACTTAGCATGTTGTTCATTGATTTCTCTTAGTCACTTGTCACTAGTTATTCATTTTCATTGGTTATTATGATAAGTGGTTTAAATTGGAATGTTAAACATTGAAATTGTTCTTGTGCCTTGAGTACATTACTTTACACAGTAATGACTCATTGAATACTCTTTGGAACCAATACCCCTAAAAATTTGTCTTATATATCTTATCTTGAAGCTATCACCTTGATAAGTCAACTAAAGTCCACCAAGTCCTTGTCCTTTCCCACCTTACTTGCAACGATAGGATTTAGTTTGAACATATAGGAAAATCCTCACCACTGAGGTGAAAATAGGTGGCTTGCTTATTATGTTTCCCCAAGATCTCCCTTTGATCCAGAATCAGATCCAGGAGCCTGTCAGGGCTAAAAAAGGCTCAAAAATGAAAGTGCTTGGAATCCGATGAAACCAATGCCATTGCGTCCGTCTCGTCTTCCTGATTCCGGCCATATATTTACTTCATCAAACGAGCTCCGTATGCAAAAGATATCACATTATGTTTGAAAACCCAAACAGGTAAAAAAAATGGGTGACTGTACAGTCCGTACAGTGCCACGTGGCAGGCTGACTGTACAGGCCATACAACTGATGTGGCATCTCCTGGAGAAGACATGTGGTAGGTGACAGGGTGTACGCCAGTTGAATTGGAACAATCTATGGGTGACACGTGTAACCCCTGTAAGGGTGACACGTGGCATGGGCTGACGTCCGTAGGCTGACGGGGAAGGTACGGTGATGACTGGGAGACAGGTGGCAGGGTACGTGGACCAATCGATGTTTGACACATGGCATTGTTCTCGACGAATGGAGAGGTGCCACATGTCCTAGTCATGGGCTACCACGTGGCACCCTGTGGTTGGCTTTCGGGTTATGAAATTTTTTATGGACTCTACCGGAGTCGAACCCCAAACCTCCTCCGTGCTACGGTTTGGCAGGACCGGGCTAACCGCCCGCTCCACTGGTGGTACTTAATATGTATAAGGAAAACATTTTATTTATGTTTGATCAAACATTTGGTCGGAGGCGGAAAGGGCTGGGGCTTAGCCCCAGCCTGCGGTCGCATTAACGTTCCATATGACTTGACGGGGGTAGAGCACAGGGGTCACGATAGGCACCAGCCCTCGGATCTTAGGCAGATCCCATAGGATCAGGCGCCATCCACCAAATTTGGGCGCGGGGGTTAAGTTTTTAGCCCATGGCCTTATCTACCCGCCCAAAGACTAGGAGCCAACCGGACAGGGGGCTAGCGCACAGGTAGAGCGCCTGGCCACATGGTCGCCCCCCCATATGACCAGGGGCGCCCACTTTTGGGGGATGCGCCCAAATATTATTGCAAGTGGTTTTTTTTATATAGTTTTTGATTTTCTATTGATTTTTATGCCTGTTAATAATGGATTTTATCCATTTTTGGGAGATATTGGGCATTTTTGGAGCCCAAATTTTGGGAGGAAGTTGGGGATGGATAACCAACTTCATATCTATATAAACTAGGCTTGTTTGAGGCCATAGAGGATAGTCATAGCAGAGTTATGCTGAAGGGAAGCCAAGCCAAAGCTATTTTTATGCAGGGAAGCTATTGAGGAGCAGATGCTTGCGAGCCATTTCTGGGAGCTCCGGTCATCCGTTATGCGTGCCGTTTCTTTTGCTGGGTTCTAGAGATCTGGAAGAACATGACCAGATCAGTCTTGTATCCAATTGGCACTACTGTGATGTATTTTTGAGCTTTGAACAGAAATAAAGAAGCCTCCCCCACAGAGACAAAGGCCCGAAGACGTAGGCAATGTTGTGCCGAACTCCGTTATCAATTCTCTTGCTATGGTTTGCTGTTTATTACTTCATTTCAGATCTGCATATGTGTATATGGATGTCATAATTCCTCATATTTCCTCATTCTTTCATTAAGCTTCTCAAATGGTTAATTAACACATGCAATTAAAAACTCAACCACAGTCATTAAAAGATCTTTATGGATCAAGTGGTATCAAAGCTAGTTGACGTTTGGATTTGAGTTTTGCATGTTAACTAGGGAAAAGCTACAGCGTGGTGAAGGCGAGCTTGTTGCAGATAATCCATTAATTGGATTGAGAAAGAGAGCTTCTCACAACGAGAAGATGGCATCGGAAGAAGGGCTTTCTCAGGATGAGAAAGAATTTCGGAAAACTTTCCTTGCTATGTCAGAGATGGTGAAAGTTTTGTACGAAGATTACTTGGAACAAAAAAGACCAGTTTTGGGTGAATCTTCAAAGGGAAAAAGTGAAGAGGAAGAGGATCATCCTTAGTTTCCTCCTTTACCTCCATCATCACCTCCTTCTTCTCCTTCTTCTTCTTCAAGTTCAAGTTCTAAATCTAATGGAAAGAAACATGTTTATAAACATAAGAATGAGTTGCCCATATATGATGGTGAAGTAAATGCAAAGAAACTTGACAATTGGATAAGGCAAATGGAGGTTTACTGCAGTGTGAAACATATCAAAGATGAGGCCACACAAATCAAGTTGGCATCTTTGAGACTTGCAGGTACAACTCTCATATGGTGGAAAAGCAAGTTGCAAAATGGAAAGCAACAAGTGGGTAAGGTATTTCCATCATGGAAGAGTTTCATTTATTCACTTAGGAAACAATTCTATCCTTTGGGTTATGAAGAAAAAGCATTAATTGAATGGCAATCTTTAAAACTAAGAAAAGGACAAACAGTACAAGAATACACCGATGGATTTCGAAAAATGGCATTAATGTTAGATATCCCTTTAAAAACACAATAAACTCTTATGAAGTATATAGGAGGTTTACCTGCGCATATTAGAAACACTGTTTTCATGTTTGGACCCACTAACCTTGATGAGGTTTTTGTTCAAGCTACGTATATTGAAGTAGGGAAAGTAGGTGTGTCAGGGGAATCATCGTCTTCAAGGAAAGAGGACAAGAGGAAAATGCATGGAAAGAATGCAAATGCAGTGACGAGGAAGGAAGGAAAGCCCTCTTGCAAGCATTGCAAGAAAGAGGGACATGATGAGGACAAATTTTGGCAGTTGCATCTCGAGAAGAGGCCAAAGTGGTTCAAGGAAAAGAAGGGAATGCAAACAGTGGCAATGACAACAAAACCCATAGACTTGGGATCAGATTCAGGTGATGAATCAAAGATATCATTGGTTGGTATGACAGGTAAAATTGGTGAAGGCATTGATTGTAGAAGCAACTTGTTTCATATAAGGGTAATCATGTGACACACTAAGA
>JZKD02S2273844.1:140423-152751 GCA_000966675.3 Picea glauca
CCTGCAGACATGTTAACAAAGGGAGTAACCAGGGAGAAAATGAGTTCCTGCTCAGTTTCAGTTGGTCTTCAAGAATGAAGATGAAAATGAGAAATTTTCCAGGTCCAAGAAGGTTTAGAGTCCAGCATATACACCAACGGTGGGAGATTGTTGGTTGTGGAGCTTGATTATCTTCCTGGTTCAAATGTCCTTGCTTTCAGCCGTGTTTATACCCCATGAAGTATTTACACCCTAGAAGTATGTACACTCTTCCACGCGGGGGAGTGCAGAGGGGGGGTACCCCCTCTATGGGGTCCAAGGGGCCTATCCCCCTGGCTGGGGGGTCTGGGGGCAGGGGGGGGTTCGGGGGTGAAGCCCCCGAAGCAAAAATTGCCTTGTAAAATTTTATTGTAATTTCATTGTAAATCTGGACCGTTCATTATAAGGTCGCAGATCTAACGGTAGAGATTATGTTAGGGTTTTTTGCCCTAGAAGGCAACCCTCTTTTATGAGGGAAATGTATCACGGCTATGGAGTGTGGCAAGTATTATATTCTGAGAGAGGATACTGTGAGAGAAACAAGAGGAAGTTACAATGGGTTTTGCTGTAGGTTGTATCCCTTCATTTGCTGGATAATAATAAAGAAAGGACCTGGAAATTTCTCTAGTGGACGTAGCCCGCACTGGGTGAACCACGTAAATCTGTGTCTCTCTTGTATTATGTGTCTTCTGTGTTTTGTTTCTGCATTTGTTTTATTTGATTGCTCCGTGGTCCTGTTTTTCTAACATATATGTATTTAACAAATTGCTTAGTAAAGTAATATGGTTGGAAGCATTACTCCAAAAAAGTTTATACACTACCCCTACTCCATTCATTGATGTACGAGTATGCTAAATATGTTCTTTTATAGACAATTTATCACACCAAAAAGGTGTAAAGACACATTGAAAATAACTAGAGAAGAAGAAGTGAAATGACTTAAAATTTGGTTTTAGATGGGCCGTGCATTAGAATTATGAGTGAATCATTAGGACTTAGGTCACACTCTGTTACGAGGAAAATATATCTATGGCATGGGGTAAACCACAATATATGGAATGAAACGCATTAATAAACTCTAATCCCAAGTATGATATATAAATGAAATGCTAACGAGACAAGGCCAAGAGCCTACCTTGTCCGAATGTTTGATAAAGACCATTGTTGAGCATGCAACTCAAAGCTTTATAACTGCAACTTGTCTTCAACAACCAGGATACACAAGCATATGGTGACAATATATAGTGTTAGCATAATCCATTAACACTCATGACAAATATGCCCATGGAATAATACTTCAAATATTTTCAAGATATCAATTGGACGAGAAAAGAGAATTTCTATTAAAATTGTCAACAAAATTATATAGGTGACAAACTTCTTTAACGACACATATAGGAACCGAGAAACTAAGTACCTCCAGCTAGGCCACCACCACTTCAATACTCCACCAAAGGAAAGCTCATATAAAGGAGACAATAAGGTTCTCCATCACAAAGAAGGAAGAGCTTGGGGGTTGAACAATGAGTTCAGACTTTCAAGGATAAAGGGATGCAGACTCAACATGAAGTGAAATTTCTCCAGAGTGTCTTTGCTCTCAAAGTTGAATTCTCTCCTTCAAGGCTTGGAACTGAAGGGCTGATTCAAATCATTTATAGTATATGTATGGTCAAGGATCATGGGTCTAGTGACATGGCATGGAAACCCCACATAATTTTTTAATTTGAGCACCAAAACCGATGTACGCGGGCTGTAGTGGAGCAACCTGCGTATACACTTGTTGTCTAACTGATAGGACACACATATGTGGAAACTGTGATTTTTGGATCTGGAAGGTACAAAACGGGACTTCAAGTCTACATAGGGAAATGGAAAGGCCATCCAAGCAATTTGCATGTGGTGAGGAAAAAATTGTTGTAACAAATGCCCCCTAATGTGTGAGGTCAGAGGAGTATCTGCAATGGCCGAAATACATTATAATTCCCAAAAGTGGAGTAATGGAGACTTAGCTGGAAGTTCTAGTTACTCATGAGAATATTAAAATACATAATGACTTTGTACACATGGCTTCCAATTTGAATTACACTACATATCCATGTGGAAATATACCAAATAGTTGTTCATGGCCATGAATAGGAAATACAAAGCAAACACATGCCATGGGATTTCATAGTCACGAACAAGGCCCAGTGGAATCCAATCTTAAAATCAATCTAAAGATATCTGTATACAATGGAGTACAATTTGATCTCCCATGATCATTGAAGTCATATAGGTACTGGTCCAATGAAAGACAACAACATATTAGGAAAGCTTCTACTGTAAACTATAGGTCTTCTACACTATTCGTCGAAGGTGCAAGTCTTCATCTTGTGAATAGGGGAGTTGAGGTCAAACACAATGAGACTTCATTTGATTACCGATCATTAAGGTATATCATTAACAAACACGAGAAAACCTACTGATAATGAAAGTAGGTATCAAGGCACCAAGTACATTATTACAAGTGTGAATAAGGGTGTTGAGGTTGAACACTTGAAGAATCCATCAATTAGGAGACATTGATGTATTCCCAACTGTTGATGGTGGGAGAACCTACCACTGATGACTGCAAGCCTCTAGGCCTCATTTTCAGAATAGATGAGTTGAAGTCGATGGAAGGAGAACCGCTGAAAGGAGAGCATTAGGGCATCTCTCATCAGTAAACATGAGGTACAAAGAAATAACTTGATTATTAGGAGGAGCTCATATGAATAGGATGTTCACAAACCAATGAACTTATGTGTCTCCCATATGCACCGGATGCAATTAGTGCACAAAAGAGACCCTTTGAATAACAACTAATGAGGAAGACTACCGAAAAAGGTGAGGAAACCATCAATAAGGCTAATGGAATCCAAGACACTACACAAATCTGAATGTGTGAATAGATTTATTACTATCGAACACAAGGGAAACCCCCTAGTCAACTACCAATGAGTAGATGTCGACTGCTAGGTTCAAGGTTACTTACCCATAATGAAAGTAGAACCAAGGTGCATGGTAGGACTACAAATTCATGTGACTCTGAGACACACTAAGGGTATTGATGACATGCAAATTCAAGAGTTATGAGAAATGGTCTACACAGGCTTATAGACATCCTTTGAACAAGAGCATGATACATATTGATAACTAAGGCAACATAGACTTGATGATAAAAATTCATGATGCAAGAGGCATCAACGAATTATCCATAGGGACTGGAAGAATAACTAGTTGGAGGATTAAAATCTAAGTAACGAGCTCAACTTCCTAAGGTCATGCTAAACCCAAACTTTGTATTACATTGGACTCAAAATTTTGTGCTTCGTTCAAAGGTGACACGATTGTTTCCGATATGAGATGATGTTCTTTTCACGCCTATCTTTTTTTGTTTTTTGCTTAGAAAAATAAATGCTATGTTACAGAAGAGGAAACGAGTGTCACGAGTAAGCAACTAGCTCCAAACAGTGGAACATACCTATTCTCAATTCAAGGAAGTGCATGTGGGGAATGGACACTCAAGGGGATGTTTCCTCTTAGGGTACAGGGTGTCAAGCTGCAAAGAATATAAACAAGGCTCTGCTTAGATAGTGATGCAAATTGATGAGGTAAGAGGCTTATAACGAGAAAATGGGAACCAACAATAGGCTCAATACTGCAAGCATGATGATGAAATGCGATTACAACTTAACTACAAAGAATGTCCTTTTTTGTAGATATAGTCCCCTAGACCCGAAAAAGTATAAAATAATACCCAGGAGAACTCTTCTAGCCAATGGTGGCTAGAGTATTTATTTTTCGTAAGTAGTCTACTTGGTCTTAAAAAGGGTTAAACTTACACCAAATAGATATCTTTTCAAATCCATTTAACGAGTGTGAAAGAGAAAAGTTCACTCGACAATCTTTTATTTTTTTAGAGAGTCGGAAAAGAGCATAAATAAGACTCAAGGGGAGTCCCATAGGTAAAGTTCAGAATGCTTGTGAGTAAGAATATGGGGTTCAAACAAAAAGTCATTTTGGAACTATTAGGAACTCCCGGTCCTATGGAATAACTTTTTCATGGGCACCAAATGGCACGAAGGTTCTAACTAGGGCACCCATGTTTGGTAAGCCTCTATCACTTAATAACGACACTTCTAGTAGCAGTAAGAAGGTTATGTGTCACTAATAAATGGGTTCGTACCTAAGGCATATGGATCACATTCATAAGACAATGCAATAATGCAAAATTGAGTGACAACCTATCCTATATGATGGTGAAAGAAAATACATGCCGAAGGCATGAACGAGCCATATGACGCTAGAAACCGCAAAAATATGGACAAAACCACCAAAACCAATTCTTTCCACTATACTATTAGTTCACAAGGTCAAAAATTAGCATAAACTATATAGAGTGGGTAAAAAATTTCTACTAATAGTAAAAAAAGACCATTTTACCATACCATTTGAGTTTTTTCACCCACATAGTGCATTTTATGCCATTTTCCCCTCGATCTTCAAGTGTTGATTGCGGGAGATACGATCAACGGAATTAGAAACCATCTAGACCAAGTCAGTTCCCATCCCTTCTACTTCAATTTCATTGGTTTGAATTTCAATTTTAGGCCCCATTTTTTTAGTATTAGAGGGCACACAATGTGAATTAGGGTGTACGCGGGTGATAGTTCATTGGGTCACGTATACACCCCCATATACGCAGGCAAAACAAAGCATGCCCGTGTATATGCATCCCTATACATGAATGTTACCATGTTAGCCCATGTACAAGTCCGTGAACACTTTTTTGACAAGATTTAACTCAAAAAATGACTTTTCCTTTGCAGGATGGTGATTGAATGGAGGGAGCGGGAGAATGAATAGATAGATGCAATAGTGGAAAGGGATGCATGGGCCCAACAAGATTTAAAAATATGTGGGATTTATAAATTTTGGGCTCTCAAAGGAATGAGGGCTCATGTGAGGTTATTATAAATGCTTGTAAAATACTGGGATCCTAAGGTAAAGGCCTTCAATCTCGATGGGAAACCATTGAGGATTGAAGTGGATGACATATGTTTTATCAAAGGATTGTCTCCCCAAGGTGAGGCAGTGAATATCAAGGCCCGGGGGGCTGGGGGTGGTATGAACATGCTGGAGTACGTTTCCACCCACTATGTTGCAGGAATAGATAAAGTAGGGAGCCAACTCCCAATCAGGGTGATCGAGAACCTAATCTTAAAGATCATTGTACTTGTTCTTACATGGATTTTAGGGTCGGCCTTGTTGCACCAGGTATCAAGGCCACTCATGTTCTATGTAGTGGAGTGTTTACGACCCATTTTTTATGACTGGTGTACCTAACTACTGGATAACATAAAGAGCCAGTTGACGGATTGCAAACAAGGGAGAAAGAGAAATTTCATATTTTCATCCATTTTGTGTAGATTTTTCTTTGAGCGGGTTCTAGGCTTGATCCCGATAGTAGAGATTATTCCACATGAACCACGTGATCCAACCATGTCATGATGGATCGATGTGATGAGGCGGCTAGGAGGTGGTAGGGTGCCAACCCCCTACAATGATGAGTTCTTTTTATGGTGGTGTTGACATGTCATAGCCATTGATGACTACTCTTATGCCAATATCGACTACAGAGGGGATCCAAATATTCCTTTTCCACCAGGTTCCACCTACATTGATATTGGTAAGAAATGTTTTTATATATTTCCTTTTTTTGTATTTTTTCAAAAAGAATAAAAAACACAAATGCTTTTGTATGCTATCAAGTATTAACAATTGCTTTGTCATGTAGATGTAGGTCCACGATGGCCATAGGGATTCCCATGACATCGTCGGAGGATCTAGGGAGATGAGAACGCGATAGAAGATGCAGATAGATTGTTGCAGAATGTGCAGGGGAACCTGTCTCGATTGATGCATAATATTCTTATGGTTCAAGTGGAGGATCTGCCAGAGGCTATGCAACGAGAGGTGGTGGGTGTACCCCGTGCATGGGTACGACTCTTCCGGCATCTCGTAAACACTATAGTGTGCTATAATGACACACATACGGAGCCACATGAATATATTCCATGGTCATATATATATCATCCATATATGTATTTTGAGGGTGTGAGCCCCATTTTGTATTATGACACCATATTTTTTGAAAAGATGAAATACAAAAAAAAATAAAATTGGTCTTCGGCTTTACTTATATATGTTACAATGTGTACATGCATGAATGTGTTTTCTTTGCTTAGTTATGTGACAAATTCCAATCTAAAATATAATTAGCATATGCATTAGATACATGATTAGAACTTCTAGGTATGTGATTATATGTAAGAAAATCAAAGTATCGTTCAAAAAGTCGTACCCATAGGAATCGTCGGAGTAGATTAGGGTCTCGCACATGGTAACTACCATTTAACTAACATACGACTAATGAAGATATACTCAACCACATTATTCATTGATGGCTCTAGACGAACTCCATCTGAAGACACTAGTTGGCCCTCGGGTGAGTAAATGACCCAAGTGACAAAAGCCATGTTCCGTGTATGACGATTGACACCATCTGGGAATCCTAAGTAAACTGAAGACTTCGTTGACATATGCCAACCAAGGGAAAACTTGATAAGCAAGCCGATGACACAAAGGAAAAGATATATATACACTAATATACACTAGTATATAAAATGTGACGCTCAAGATTGAGGGATTACACATAATACCTTTTAAGGTAGAGCCCATTTCTAGGCTCATCCAACATGTTCCCTTCATAATATTCCAATTCATATGCTCCTTTCTCTAAAACACGTCGCATGATATAAGGACCGTGCCACATGGGGTTGAACTTTCCTTCTCCCAATGGTTCTTTGGCTTGGTCATATAGGAGAACCAAGTCACCCTCAACGTACTACCAAGGACAAACAAACCTATCATACTAAACCTTAACATGTTGTTTATTCGCTTCGATAGTCGTAGAGGCATCTCAATGCTACTAATCGATACCCTCTAGGTGCACAAGGCGTTCTTCAATATTGGATGTGTCAGGTAGGATTTCAATTGCCAACTTGAGGGAAGGGATTTCACATTTAATCAGAAAAATCGACTCCACACCTTGTACTAACTGAAAAGGAGAAAAATCGGTGGAAGTCTTTACCGAGGTTCGATATTCCAAAAGTGCAAGGTAAAGCATCAGATGCCATTCAGACTTACTCTCGCTGATAGTTTTTTGCAAGATGGTCTTGGGAGATTTATTCACCGCCTCTACTTATCCATTTTCTTGGGGATAATAAGGGGAAGAATGACTGTGCTTAAACCCCATTTTCGATGCTAACTCTTTCATCATTTCATTATGAAAGTGATTGCCATGATCAATGACAATCTCTTTTTGGATTATGAACCGGGCTATAATTTGGTTGAATATGAAGAATGTTGCAATTTTACCATTAGATTTAATGGTAGGCATGGCCTCTTCCCATTTAGTGAAGTAATCCATGGACACAATGATATGTTGATGCCCTGCAACCGAAGCTGGGTTACAGTTCATAAAATCTAACCCCCACTTGGTGAAGGGACTGGTAGTGATGACTGGGTGAAGAGGGGTTGTATGCAAGTGCATTTTCCGAGTGAACACCTGGTAATGGTTGCACTTCTTGACCACCTCAACACAATATTTAAAAATTGACGGCCAAAAATAACCGGCTCGCAATATTTTTTGGGTTGTTGCAAGCTCGAATAAATGACCACCACAAGCCCCACTATGACATTCATTGAGAACCAACTCATATTCCTTGTGATTCAAGCAACGACACAAAATATTATCGACTCCTCGACGATACAAAGTGTCACTGATGATAAAGTAATTTTTATCTCGATGATGTATACGTCGTCGATCATCTCTTGACAGATGCTGGGATATTTTCAAGGTTTGAAGATGAATTAGAATGTCTCCATAAAATGGGTCTGAAGATGAGATAAGGAATATATGTTCATCCGTGAACGAATATTCATGAAAATTGTTCTCATCTAGCGAGGGAAGTCTGATATCAGCTCAACAAAAACTAACAATTTCTTAGACTTCGTTGAATCAAAATCGAGATCAAATTCTTGTAAAATAACAATCCACTTATTGTATTTTCCCCCTATGATACACTTGGTGAGGATGTAATGAAATGGATTGCTATCTACAACTATGGAAGTTTTGCAAAGTAATATATAATACCGTAATATTTGAACTGCATGTACGGTGGCACGAGCTAGTTTTTCTATGTGAGAGTATTTAAGTTTAGGACTAACTAAGTTTCGATTGAGATAGTAGACAATGTTATCATAGAGCTCATCATCCTCCTGAACTAGAACCATACCAATCGTCCCTTCGGACGTGGTGACATAAAGAAAATAGTCTCTACTGTAGTCTGGAGGCTTCAACAGAGGTGTCGATACCAAATATTTCTTATGAGAATCAAAGGATTCCTGGGATCTCTCATCCCATATAAATGGAGTATATTTCTTCAAAAGACACATGAAACCCTTAGTTAAATTGGCATAGTTCACTATGAACCGACACAAGAAGTTAGCCTTCCCCTGTAAACCTTGAAGTTGTTGAATGTTCCGCAGAGGAGGAAATTGAAGTATTAGCTCAACCTTCATAGGATCTACCATGATCCCATGCTCAGATACTAAGAATCCTAAAACATGGCCATACCTAATGCAGAAGATGCACTTGTGAGGGTTGAAATGAATGTGATAATAATGACATCTCTCAAATACTCATCGAAGATGAGTGGAGTGATCTACTCTCTTGCAAGAGTGAGTAGCGAGATCATCGAGGTAAGCTTCGACCATATTCTTGAGATCGTGAAAATAAAAGGTCATGGTGCGTTGGAAGGTTTCTTAGGCGTTTTTAAGGCCAAAAGGAATTTTCCGGTATGAAAAGTACCCAAAGGACAAATAAATGTTGTCTTATGTTGATCCTTGGGTTTGATTCCGTCTTATGTTGATCCTCGGTTTTGATTTGAATTTGATTATACCCTGAAAATCCATCCATAAAAGAAAATACTTCGATTCCTGCACACTCATCAAGAATCTAGTCAATGAAAGGAGTTGAGAAGTTATCTTTAGGACAAGCCTTCTTCATGTCTCGAAAATCCATACATACGCGGATGGTTCCTTATTTGTTATTCACGGGAATGGGGTTGTATACCCATTCAGTCAAGGGAACCAGGTAGATGAAACCAACATTAAGTAGTTTCTCTACCTCTGCCTTAATATAAGGGGCCTTCCTAGGATTAAAAGCTATAAGACGTTGTCGAACAAGTCTAGCACCCAGATAAGTATTGATATCATGTTCGACAATGCTGGGGTTGATCCATGACATCTCTTCATATGACCAAGCGAATACATCACAAAATTATTTGTAGAGATCAATGTAGATCTAAATTTCTCCAGGCGAACAATCCGCATCGATATATACGTTCTCAAATTTGCCAAGAATTCAAGAGATTTTGATCATGATTGGAACATCATCATGACTGACCATATCACTCAAGGTAGATATAAATTCATCCTATTCGATCCTAACAAGATTTGGGAGGAAATAGGAGCGATGATGCATATGGTCCTAAGGCCTATCGGGACCATAAATGGCCTCTAAGATGGTTGCATTCGAGGTTAAAGTATCGTCGAGGCAATCATGTGAACACGAATATTAGATGACCCATACAGGATTGAGAACATGATCCTCCTTGTCGATCTGTGAGGAGAAATGATATGGGTCAAAAGTAGTTTTAAGAACAAACTGATACACAATTTATGTCACTGATAGTGGAATTTCCATCCCAATGTGCAACTGACCTTCGCATAACATAGTCAAGGAAGGTAGGGTCCAAGGGCTGTTGAAATACAAAGTACAAAAAGGAATGGACCTCATTGACGACAAAGACTCACTTGAAATGGCATGAATGTGATGAATTGATGCCATGAAATCAAAGCTACCCATGAGAGAGGAATACATTCCGACACCAACATTCTCAGTTGCCTGCTGAGAATTGTTGATCACAGGGATCGAAGGTCCAACTGATGCACTAGGAACACATAAAGAGTGGAAAACAAATGACATGACCGCTGTCATGGAATAAGTCAAATTATGCACTAGTAGTAAATTATAGTCGAGAGGCACATCAACTACCTCGACATCAACCTCCATTATCTTTCCACCTAACTAGATCGGAAAAGCGGGAATAATTCAATGGGGTCAGAACAAATGCCCATAAAAAGTGGTCAACATAGTCATATATTAGGATAGATTTAGAGAGCCAATGGATTTCCAACATGTTAGGGACATCACACATGTTGTAGCACCTTCATCAATTACGGTGCGTTTGATAGTAATTTTCGTGTACTCCACATGGATTTGAAAGGCCACATGGTAAGGTAAGTGAGGCCTAAAACATGTGATGTCAAACTTAATAACCTTCATGCAAAATGGGTCTAGAGACCCTAAAGAAGATAACAAGGCACTCCTCTATGAAGGAAATGTTTGGAGCAACTCCAAAGCCGACATCGCACAAGGGTTTTGACCCAGATCTTCGACAATCAAATAATCATGGGCAACTTTGGTATTAATATTGTGGGGAAATCATTTCAATACTCCTTTCAGAATACGAGGCAAAGGTTTTGTCTTTTCGATCTACAAGGGTGTTTCTAGAGGAGAAGGAGACTCTGGACCTACAACAGTCTGTGAAGAACCGTAATCATGAGATCGAGTGGCTACATCAATCTGATATTTTACCATATTGACATATATATGGCCACCTTCATGTGACGAGGGGTTTTGACTCTTGCTCGACGCATTTTCGGTCTTGGGGCCCCCTGAGGCCATGTGATGATTATGTGGAAACAGATTGGTCAAAACAGTGGGTGGATATGATAAGAGCCTCGAGGCTTCCTCGATTTTGGGGCATAGGTGGGTAAGGTGATCATCTTTACAAAGTTTACAAGGAAACTTCACCTTCCATTTGTCTTTCTTTCCCTCACCAACATTATTATTCGACCTATCATTGTTAGGGTTGTCCTTGGATTTGTTATAATTTTTCCCACCCTTATGATTATTACCTCATCCTTTCCTTCTATTCCCTCTTGGTTGTTGGTTACCCTTTGGGTTGGCGAACGACTGTATAGAATGCACATATGCCAATTGAGTGGGAGTGGAGGATGAATTTGAAGCTTGTCCTGCTACAGGCTGGCTTAGAGACAAATATTTCAACTGGTTCGTCACAAAATATGTAGACTTTGCATTTGCGGAGCCTATGATGCCATCGACATGAGGCCCAAGATTTTTTCTAGGGTCATAGTTTGATCGCGATGCGTCAGGAAGAATTTCATACAACATCCCAGATTGAGCATATATGAGGTCCAATTGATGGGCTTTGAAAATAACTTCTTCCTCAGTTTTTACTTCGGATGTAGAGACATCCTTCGAAATATAAGGCAATAAGGACTTAATGAACCATTCCATTTTTTTTTGGGGAGGAATTTAGGCTTTGATCAACCTCTTCCGTCTACGCCACTCTTGGATATGGTACGAGATATGCGTAGCTTTATCTTGGTGAAGGAACGAAAAAATTTCTATGTCAACATCATAATGAACCGACAACTAGAAGTGGTTGAGAAATACCAAAACCATCTAATTAAAGTTTTGGTATGTTCCCCCCGGTAACTCGATGTACCATTTCATAGTGATCCCCGTGAGGGTGCGTTGGAATATCCTCAAATGAATAGAATCATCATTAAGGGAATTAGATGAGAAACAAAGATGAAAAGTAGTAACATGATCACCCGAATCCTCGCCAATATTTCCTTCAAATTTTGGAATGTTTGAAGGAAGCTTAGAGGGGACGAGGGGCCATGAAAGATCATGACACATCGGGTCATTCATTAATTTTGACAAATCTGACAGATTAAGCATGGCCATAAAAGGGAGTCGGGGTTGCAACGTCTAAGCCCATGCTCCCAGGGAAGGGTGGTGTTGAGGGATTGCAGGCCATCCAGGGTTATGGTATATACCATGGCCCTATCTAGTAGGGTAATATCCTCATCCAAACTAATTCATAAAAGGTTGTATGGGCACCATACCTGGAGATGCGACATAATGAGGGTTATATACACTGCCCCTATTAAGAACCAAACATCAATATAGCATAGAAAAACCTCAGGAAAAGTACTCAATGCCCTGAAAAAGAGATAATTTCAGATAATAAGCCTCTTTGAGGGGGCAACCTCCTTTTACCCCACT
>JZKD02S2273844.1:163820-183602 GCA_000966675.3 Picea glauca
CCATGTGTCATATCACTCATGATATGTCTCCATCATGAACCAAGTGCCACAATCATGTATCTTAAACAAATACCAATTTTTGTGTTGATCAAGTAGTACCAATGGTGTAGTATCAACAAACTTATGCCATCTATGAGTGTACCAAACAAGTATCAATTATATATCAAGCTATGAATCATCAATGATGTACAACATGATCACCTCATCAACTCACCAACCACATTTCCCAATGTGTAGCCCATCCATATGCTAAATGCATGCATCAATCTTTCCAACAAGTAATCTTCCAATACATCATCATGATATATCACATAACCAAGGTGTCATAACTTCACTGTCATAACCAACATTGTTCTTCAATAGAAAATGCATCAATCCATACTCATGGGTTAGTGCCATGCACCCAAGATTTTATTTTACATCATCACCTTACATAATCCAATATAGAATCATGAAAACCTACAACAAACAATGTCAGAACCTGCAATAAACCATGTCAGACCCTACATCACAGAGTTATACCATCACATCAAATTGCAATCCCTGTGCATAGCCCTTTTCCTTAGGCTTCACCACATATACGCATCCTGCTACACATACAACTCACATATGTATGCGACCTATACAAGGTTAGCATGCGTATGCATGTGACTGATACCACTGTCACCCATGTATGCCTCCGTAGATGACATTTTTGAACTTCCCTTCAGTCTTTCATTTTGTTCTAGTTGCTCTGTCTTCTTCACCCACTTCTGTAGATGTCCCCACTCCTCAAAAATTGAGCTCTGAGCATCCATATTTTTAAATATGTCTCCCTTCCTTACTTCATTCCTTCTTCTAGCCATGCTATGTGAATTCCTCATCATGGAATTTATTCTTGTGTTCCAACACTCCTGGGATTTGTGGCCAAATCCACTACAGTTGTAGCATCTCATGGTGTTACCGTGAATAGCAATGTGTCCTACTTGATCACATCTCCAACACCTCATGGTGTTATACAATCTTCCATTATATCTCCTGTTATCTCCTCAAATAACAAAGTCAAATTTGTTTATTTAGGTGATAGGAAGTCATTGAAAAATATTTTTCTAAATTTTTTAAGGTTCATTTTTGAGAGCCTTATGTTTGTAATAAAGTTTGAAAAACATTTGATTTGGTTTTTCCTTCAAAAAAATCAAAAATCAGGTTTCGTTGGCTAAGCGCTTTCCCAAAAGAGATTCTAAGCCACCGAAAGCCTTAGCTTTCGGTGGCTTAAACATGAAATTCAAGGCTCTCTTAGCCACCGAAATCACATGCATTTTTGAAATGATCAGTACGTCTTATCAGGTGCTCAAACTGTCGGGGTGAAGAGTTATAATTACTTTTTAGGCACCGAAAAGACAGGAGGGAGGTCGTTTATGACTTGATCATTCTAACTTAAGTTTCATTATGCCAAATCATGATCTTTTCAAGTCCCAATTGATTTCACATCCCTCAAAATCAGGGATTGCCTTGATTTCTTTCCTCATTTCTTGCCTCTGTCGTAACTGAAGCCCAAACCTCCCTAATTATGCATTGTGTTGTCTCCACCAAGCCCAAATTTTCCATTTGTAGGTGCAGAGAAACATTCTAGCAAATGAAGAGAGGAGAACCTGCCCTTAGGAAGGGGCTGGATGATATCTGCTACCTTGAATCACACCCCAAGGTGTGCCATATCTTCAAGGACGTTGGCTGCTATAAGTTTTGTGAAAAGCTCCAGGGATCTCACCAACAAGTAGTAGAAGATTTTGCTTTGAAATTTGATGGGAGAAAGGTAGTGATTGGCCAAGATGAATTCCAGGTGGATGAAGCTCTCATAGATGAGGTGACAAAAATTCCAAGGACAGGAGAGAATTGGTTCAAAACTACTATCACTAAAGATGTTGAATTCACATCTTACTTAAAGCCAAAGAACAAGGGTCTCATATGGAAGAGGGACATTCCTCTGTCCTATCTTGAGGAGAAATGGAAAAACCTGCTGAAATCAAATTTTGTCTACATAACTTGTGAAGGTAGATACAATAGGGTGATGATCTACCATTTTAAATTGATGAATCATTTCACTGGAAGGAGCCCCTTGAATCTACCTTATTATCTACACAAAATCTTGACTAAGATGGCTCATCAAGTCAAAGCTAAGCCTAGCAAGGTGGAAGGTAGATTATATCATCATGGTTTGATTAAAATCTTGGTTTGTGAGTTGTTGCAGAGAAGGAACAAGGAATGGGGTTACTTCTTATTTTGGAATGAGTTTCAGATTGATGTACAACCAGAAGATAAAAAGAGGTATTCTTCAAAGAAGTCATCTGCTCCCAGAAGTGGAAAGAGGAAGAGGAGATCCATCTCTCTAGTTGTAGTTGATCAATCCTCTCCATCTTCTAAGCCTAAAAAGACTAAGAAGAAACTAGATTTTATCAAGGATGCAGAGAAAGAAGAAGAGCCTCCAGTGGACAAGAAGATCCTCAATCTTCCCTATATAGACTCTGAGGATGAAGAAAACTAGGCTACAACAGAGCAAGAATCCACCCTAGCATAAGATCTAGTTACAACAGGGTATGAAGATCTTCCATCACCTAAATCCAAGGAGGAGCAAGCTGCAAGTTGCAGAGGCTTCATCTAGCAAGCCAAAACATAACATATCAAAGACGATTAAGAAACTCAAAGAGAAAATAGCACAATAAGAAGTGCTAGAGAGGGTGATAAATGCCAGATACAAAACTCTATCAAAGAATTTTGCAGAAACTAGTCCAACCCTAGAAAGATTGTCACATGAAAGTGTAAAGGAAAAGAAAAAGAAGAAGAAGATTGTAAAGGACTATAACAGTCTATGGAGAGTAGCTATGCATTTGAAGAAAAAGGTCAGGTTATTGAGGTTGCAAGCCATACCTTCAAGACCTCAGCCTTAAGCACCTGTTCATATTGAAACCCTAACAAATGCATCCATCCATTTGAATGATCCAGAGGCAGTAAACAAATCTACATCCATTCCAGAACCTACTAAAGATGCAGAGGCTTCAAAAGATCATCCCTGAAGTGTTTTAAAGCTAAGATAAAAGGTATTTTACAGTTTTGTTAATTTTTCACTAAGAAAGGACTTTTGGTGGCTTATGCGAACATTTCAACTATTCATTAGCCACCGAAAGCAGAGCTTTCGGTGGCTAACAAGCTCAGATTTTGCCTCTCTTAGCCACCAAAAGCACACACAGGACAGAGAGACACTATTTTTGCATAGATCCAATATTTTCTCACCCAGATGCCTCGAGGATGGTTTGTAATGATGGATAATAATTAAGGGCATCCGTTTTAGGTTTATGTTCCAGCTTTAAAGGTACCAACAAGAAGGAGAAGATAAAATCGGTTTTCTATTTTTGGGAAAAAACTAGTTTTTGCTAAAGATGGCAATTTCGCCTTATCCATCAGCCTTGGAAGGTTTCCTGCAGCTGTCGAAGATTATAAGGATATGAAGACCATCAAAGATAAAGAGTTGACCTATTTTATAGGATCCTTTCCTATTTTCTTGTGTTAGTTGTTGACTTTCTATTTTAAGTGAATTTGATCCAGTATTCTAAGATCTGGATATTTGATGTAAGGGCTATAAAGCCACAAACTTTTGATGAACCAAGGGTTCGATTTTGAGTTCTAAACTATGTTACTATTGTGATAAATACACTTTCTTTAATACATTCAACCTACAAGCTTCTTTCATTGTTATTGTCAGACCATCTTTTCATCTCTGTTCTATGCCTATGAGTTGAAATTATTTCTTTTTCTCTGTTTAATGTCTTATGGCAACTGTCATCTTACCTTTGATTATTAAGCAAGGATCATAAGAATTCACTGCTAGTTTGTTGACCCATCATATATATTGTCTTATGTATGTTCTGGTTAATTGAGTAGTTTTCTTTATCCATTTGATACACAACCTATCTGATAATAGCTCTTGAAGGCCTTGTAATGTTTGAATATACCTAGACTATCTTGAGGATACAATCCAGTGAGTTAGATATTCATCTTGATCCAATCATTACCCATCATTGAGTGAAACATTGCAATAATAGTTAAGTTACCAGACATATTTGAGATACAACCTAGAAGAGTTTCCTGGAGTGATAACATCTCCTTTCATAAGATCTACATTCAAAATCTTTGTGACCATATCCATTACATGAATAACAATGCTCATGAAAACTACTTTCATACCTTTGCTTTGGTGTCCCAAGAATAGCTTCTTGATGTCTTCCTTGCTTTTTTCTTTTGAGATTTTCTTTGCCTTGTGTAGATGGTTGTTTTGCAACATTGTCTTCCTTGTTTGATGGACTTACTTCATGCTTATTTGATGGACTTACTTCATTCTTATTTGAGGTGCTTGCTTCAACATGTGTAGCTTCTTCTTTGTATCCAAGACCTGATTTATCATATGGTGATCTTTGATTTTCCAAGATCTCATCCAATATTTGTGAGATATTCAAGAATTTGTTTGACTTCTCTACCTTCTTTCTAAGGTCAACAATTTCAGCTTCTAACTTACAACATGAATCTTCATTTTCAATTATTTGATTCTTCAATAATTCCTCTATCCTTTTGGCTTCTTCAATTTGGGTCTTGAGATGGACAATAGTTTCAAAATTTTTGCTAATCTCATCATCTACCTTCATATCTTCTTTTCCATTCTTTATTCTTGTAATCTCTTCTTCATTTTCTTCTAATTGAGTCTTATTGCTCTCTTCTTGTTATTTGAGCATTTCCTTTAATTTCAAGATGTGCCTTAGACTCCTCCTAAGAAAATTCTTAGTGTTATCCGAAAGATAGTTATAGTCTATATAATAATAATCACTTATATATCTATATAAACCCTCTTCAAATTCCTTTTGAAGTTTTAACAGATTTTATTCTATTCTTTTTATGGGATAATTACCCTCAAACTTTACACAAACTGTTTCTAGATATTCTTCTTCACTTGTAGAGAAAAATTCATCATCATCATTGCAATCAAAGGTTTTTTAGGGTTCTTTACCTTCATTTGAAATATCTTCACGATCTTCATTTGTGCTAACATCACCACTTGATTCTTTGTCTTCATTTGAAATGTTTTCAAGATCACATTTAGAGATAATGGATTCAAGAGTTTTTGTAGATTCTTTACCTTTGATAATATTGATGGAGTAGTCTTCAATCTTCCTTCTCCTTCTTGCTTTGATATGTCTCCTCTAGTTTTAGCCATAGATCCTTGGTGGAAGTGCATTGTTCCATGATTTCTTTGATAGGGCTTGAGAGTCCACTAAGAATGGTCTTAAGAGCCAATGCATCATTCTTCTTTCCTTCCCTTTGAGCTGCAAACTTTGACTTGTTCTTCAACAGAACTAATCCACCAATGGCTACCTTCCAAATAGTTGTTCCCATTGTCTTCAAATGTAATATCATCTCTATTCTCCAAGTAGAATAGTTTTCCTCATCAAGGATTGAAACTTCATCATCCATTTGTGTGTCTATGGATCTCCTTCAAGATTGTTAAGGCTTGTAGTGAGGTCCTGCTCTGATACCAATTGTTGGACACACCGATTACATTGAGAGGGGGGGGTGAGCAATGTAGGGCTCTTTTTCCCAAAACTCCTTAGTTAACAATCACCATTAACTTATTAATCATTGCTATCATTTATAACCATTTAAATGTCAACACATATCAACAACATATATCAACAATATATCATCAACAAGTCATCACCACAAGGAACACAAAGAACACAAGATGGATGTAAAATTTTCTTTTTATTATGGACTACAATCCTTGGGGACTTTTAGCAATAACTGAATAGAGTACAACTCTACAAGAGAACTAGATCTATAATGCAAGAATTAAATTACACCCTCAACACCAACTGATATGAGACAACAATCCTCAACAGATATCAATCTGTACCATAAACAAGTGTATCAACCATGCACCAACCTATACCAAACAATTTGTAATCAACCTTGTTGAGTCTCCATTTTGAAACTTATAATGCCCTATGTTACCTTCTATCTTAGCCTATTTTACCTATTCCATGTGTATCTAATTGACTATTTCCTCCATAATACACTCGATGACCTTGTTCACGTGCATAAGAGGTAACTTATGATTAAAGCATGATTTGTTTAGTTTTATTGAGTTAATTCGATTAAATGATTGATTATGTATGATCCTAATCACTTTGAATCTTAAGTATCATGATTTGGTACCCAGTCTATTCCGGTACCAAGGCTCCACCTATTCTAGTACCAACGTGTGCTAATCCAGTACTAGAAATAATTCAAAATTTTGGAAAGCTTCTAGAGGAAAATCGAGCACATGGGTTTTGTCTAGAACAATGTTTTCATGAGGAAATGTGAGCCAGAATTCACCCAGCTCACACGTGTGGAACTCCAACTCAAGGGGAATGATTCTGCCAAAATTATAAAAAAAACTCAAACTTCCAACTTGCACCTCAATTTCCGTGCATATGGTATTAGATATAGAAATTATAAAACATGGGTTTTGTCCAGAATATAAAAAATTGAGTATTAGATGGGCCGTTTTTCAAAATTAGAATTTTTTTTGGGAGATATGGGTTGGGGACTAACTCGAATCTGCCCAAATTATTAAAAAACACAGTTTTTTGGGATTTATCCTAAAATTGTAAAAATTGTTTTCTTAGTTTGGGGATTTGGTTTCATCCATTCCTCCATGGATTTTATGTATAAATAAGACCTCATAGGTCCAAGCAGAAAGGAATTATCATGATGTAAGAATGGTTCTTAAATGAGAATTGTTATGATGTAGAATGGATTCATGAAAAGATTCCTTTTGTAAACCTACTTGTTGGAGATTAATGCAAGATTGAATTCAGTGATTTTGTCTCTCTTAGAAGTTAACATCCGGTGATCTAAAAGCTTCCATGTTGGCATCGACAAGGGCCACCGATTCAGTTTGGTAAACTTATTGTAAATTGTTAGTGTAGATTTTCATTTCATGTATTTGTTATTTTGATTTCATGATATTTTGCTTGATTTCACTATTCGAATTTGTTGCAAAGTGTGGTAATGCAGGAACAATTGGATCTCCATATTTCACCATACATGAGATTTAATGAAGCATCCCACTTGTTAGTTTAGTTGCTCTAGGAGATATATCTTAAGTTCATCTTTTCATTTCATGAGCCTCTAATGAACATATTTGTCACCTAAGAAAGAACCTTTCAATTCACTGTTTGCTTGAGAAGTTTTGTTATCAGTTTTCTCTTCTAAGTTTGGAGTTGTATTGTTGAAGTGTGTCTAGATTTGATTGCTAAGAGTAGCAACTACATATAACTAATTCAAAGTCCATATTTTCACTTCATGAGCTTGTAAATGGACAAGGCATTATCCGAGCAAAATATTTTGAGTGCATGATTGCAAGTTTTGCTTTCTAATTTATGAATTGTGTGAAGAGTGTTATCTTTGAAGTGTGAAAACAAAGTATTGGTTTTTATATGGTTTTCTTGATTGAACTATACTCATCAGACATAGGAACCTATCTGTTATCGGCACATATAGTGCATCAATTCTTTTGATTACAAATCCCGGTTGATAATTTATGTTTGGTATTATATTATGCAAATAATTGCACCAACATTTTGGCGTCGTTGACAGGGAGTTGTAAATAGTAATAGGTAGTATTAGAATCAGATTTCTTTAATGGTTTTGGATTGGTTTTATGGATGAACTATCAAGTTTAGTTTGTTTTTTATTTGCAAATAGTTTTAAAATTTAGATCTTTAATGATAAATCATGTTTGGGGTGCTGTAAGAACCCCTCGAGTACTAATCTGTGTTGCGAAACAAGTATCATCAACCAACTAGAGCAATTCAAGGATAATCAAGAGCTTGAAGAATGTTCCTCCAAGAAATTTCTCGCATTCTGGCAGTAGCTGGGATATCCGCCTCTCATGAAGAGCATATCTTCACAGCAATCAAGAATCTAGTTGTCTCTCCACATGAAGAGTTGGAAGTCTCGTCAGATTCCTCTTGTCAATTTGTTAAGGAGAATAAAAAATCACGGAGATAATTCAATGGAGAGAAACCAGTGGAACCTGAGATTAAGGAGTCCTTATCATGCCTCTCAACAGATCCTGTATGTACTCCAAAGACCAATCATTTTGAAGAGAATAATCTGCATTGCATGGTAGAGGAGGACATTTGGTGTGACCTAAACAAAGAAGAGAAACAAGAATATAGTGATCCTATTGAAATATGGTTTCAATTAGTTATTAGGTCACACCACTCTTTTATTTATTGCTTGATCTCATCATCAAAGCAGCTGGTCCTTCATACTCTGGTATGCATTAAAATTTATCTTTTAAACCTGAGTATGGATATATTTCTAACCCTATTACGCACATGGCTTCACTAAAAGTATTCCTATACTTGAAGGACATTTTCTTTTGTTCACTTAGAGTAGGATAGGTAAATAAATAAATAAATGTTGCACATAAGTACAATGCAACCTATCTTTCATACTTTTCATAAATGGGAATGTCAAAAGATAATAAAACAATCAGTTTAAGATCTTTTGTTCCTATAATAGATTTCTTTTAAAAAGTTATGATGATTTTGTTTGGAATCTTATGAGAAGGGAATCTCTTCATCCTCCAAATGCACACATGATACTGGAAGGGTTTCAAAAGCAGAAAATACATCCTTGTCAACAAAAGATAACACTTAAGGGAGTGCTTCATGACCCATTTCTTCAAAATTCTTCTTTTTCCTTAAAGTTGTTAAAAATGATGCATTCATGCTTTATATTTACCTATCTATTTTAAGACCGTTATTTCACAAGGACGATCGATTAAGTGATCTTTTAATAGCAGTTGAAACTGAATGTTAAGTCCAAACTATTTTATTCATAGCTAATAATTCAACTTTTGACATTTTCACTAAATTTTCTGTTTTTAAGCATGAATAAAAATCCAGTTTTAATTAGTTCTATTGGTTTGTTTTTAGCAGGTGTTCACAACTCTCCGAGCAAATTTTTTTAACATCTCGCATTGTTTGCATGAGGCCATGCAAAACCTTAGGCATGGGGGAGTGGTTGCTGAAACCTTCATATTATTTTCCAACTTCCGTCGGTGAGACCAAATCAACATGTTCAGTGCTGGGATTTGATAGTCATTTCTAGAATTCCGGTACCATTCTATTCTGGTACTGAACAACATTCCTGTGCTCATCTGGTACTGATGGTCTCCTGTGTGCTCATCTGGTACCAAAAGAGGAGGTTTGCACTATTCCAGTACTGAACCACAACTCTACGCTATTCCGGTACTGAAGTACAACCTTGCGTCCATCCGATACTCAGGCGATCCGGTAATGGTAATACAGTGTTGGTAGATCTAATCATATATTTAAGTTTTGCTGCTTGATTTAAGTACTGGGACGTATAAACTCAACATTTTTCGTTTTACTAAAAGAAATTAGACTAATGATACAACAAACATATGGTTACTCTCAATTATTGCACACTCCCTACCATGAAATTTTGCAAGCCCTCCTATACATCTCCTCGTATATTATCACTGAATTCCTTGGTGAAGTGGTTGTCGTCGTGAATGAGAAAAAATCATCCATCATATGCCCCTTGCATGTTCTTTCTATCAAGGATCATTTAAGTCTTGTGTTGAATTATTTTTACTCTCATGCACATCTTCCTCCTACATTTATACACTCAACCTTGAATGAATCATCCTTGCTCTCCTTTAAGAAGATATTTTCACATTTAGCTGTATATGATAATGGGTGCACTTGTCCTATTATCTCATTATTTTGAAGAAGTGATTGCTCATTGAAATATCCATTGAAAAGTGGTGACACCATTATGTATAGTACTAACCTAGTTGATTCAACAAGTTCTTATCCAAGTTTCTCTTGAGAGGTATTGATGAAAACCTCATGTGGTGGACCGCCCTTGCAAAACCGCAATGAACTTTCATGAGAACCCTAATAGGATTAACTAGAGGGACTTCTTAGTCATTATCTGAGACACTACATTATACATTGAATAAATGATGACTTAAGTTGAATGTGGATGATGTCACCCTTGGGATAATTGCAAACAATTAATTATGTGCCTAATAAATATAAAACACTCTCGTACCACCTGCCTTCCTTATACTCTAAAAACTGTCAATGAACAATATACATTATTCTAAATCTTTTGAGTAATATAATAAAAAGAAAGTATCAGGAAGTACAAGTAAACCCGTCGGGGTACTGAACAGGCCTGTTGGCAGTGGGGTCATGCTTGTATGGTACTAAGGTAAACCCGCCGAGGTACTAAACAGGCCTGTTGGCAGCGGGGCTATGCCAGGTAAAGGGAGTTGAAAAACATAAAGTGACACACTTAAAACTAAACATAAACCCTTGGGTATCATTCTGAAGCAATCATTATCAAATCAAGGCTAGGAGATGACCTTTATATCTCTCGGATGATGTTCTTAAGAACCTTCAAGTATCCACTTTAGAGTTCTATCTTTAAAATAACAGGTTTGCATGAGAAGTGAGACCCTCATTATATGTAATTCACCTTACCTAAACAAGAAGAGCTTCATCTCTACAAACTTGGATAAGAAACATGTTAATCATCTTGAGATGTATTCTTTTATGTGTTCCTTTCTTCAAATGATATCTAAATTATGCTTATATCACTTTTGTTTTAAAGGTAATCTAGCCAGGAGGGCCTATTAGTCAAAGTCATTATGAAAACTCTTGGACACTATCCTATAATCGTATTAGAGTCACATCCAACCCTTTCTCCTAATCTTGATTGAAAACAGATTGGATAAGACTTAACTTCAGGGAATGCTTGATTGCGTGAGGAGTATCATCAATTGTGAAATTTTGAAGATCATTGTTGTATGAGGACATGCAATGACTTAAGCATGGGGGAATGTTGAGTCTCAATTTTGACACTTCTAATTCCCTATGTTTCCTTCTATTTGAGCCTATTTTACCTATTCCATGTGTATCTAATTGACTATTTCCTCCATAATACACTCGATGACCTTATTCACGTGCATAAGAGGTAACTTATGATTAAAGCATGATTTGTTTTGTTTTATTGAGTTAATTCGATTAAATTCTTGATTATGTATGGTCCTAATCACTTTGACTCTTAAGAAGCATGATTTGGTACCCAGTCTATTCCAGTACCAAGGCTCCACCTATTCTGATACCAGCGTGTGCTAATCTGGTACTATAAATAATTCAAAATTTTGGAAAGCTTCTAGAGGAAAGTCGGGCACATGGGTTTTTTCCACAACGACGTTTTTATGAGGACACGTGGGCCAGAATTCACTCAGATCGCATGTATGGACCTCCATCTCAGGGGGAATGATTCTACCAAAATTATAAAAAAAAACTCAAACTGCCAACTTACACCTCGATTTCCGTGCATATGGTATCAGATATAGAAATTTTAAAACATGTGTTTTGTCCAGAATATAACAAATTTAGTAATATGTGAGCTGTTTTTCAAAATTATAATTTTTTTGGGAGATATGGGTGGGGGACTAACTCAAATCTCCCCAAATTGTTAAAAAACATAGATTTTTGGGATTTATCCTAAAATTGTAAAAATTGTTTTCTTAGTTTGGGGATTCGGTTTCATCCATTCCTCCATGAATTTTATGTATAAATAAGACCTTATAGGTCTGAGTAGAAATGAATTATCATGATGTAAGAATGGTTCTTAAATGAGAATTGTTATGATGTAGAATGGATTCATGAAAAGACTCTTTTTGTAAACCTACTTGTTGGAGATTAATGCAAGATTGAATTCAATGATTTTGTCTCTCTTAGAAGTTAACATCTGGTGATCTAAAAGCTTCCATGTTGGCATCGACAAGGGCCACCGATTCAACTTGGTAAGCTTATTGTAAATTGTTAGTGTAGATTTTCATTTCATGTATTTGTTATTTTGATTTCATCATATTTTGTTTGATTTCACTATTCAAATTTGTTGCAAAGTGTGGTAATGCAGGAACAGTTGGATCTCCATATTTCACCATACATGAGCTTTAATAGAGCATCCCACTTGTTAGTTTAGTTGCTCTAGGAGATAGATCTTAAGATCATCTTTTCATTTCATGAGCCTCTAATGAACAAATTTGTCACCTAAGAAAGAACCTTTCGATTCATTGTTTGCTTGAGAAGTTTTGTTATCAGTTTTCTCTTCTAAGTTTGGAGTTGTATTGTTGAAGTGTGTCTAGATTTAATTGCTAAGAGTAGTAGCTACATATAACTAATTTAAAGTCCATATTTTCACTTCATGAGCTTGTAAATGGACAAGGCATTATCTGAGCAAAATCTTTTGAGTGCATGATTGCAAGTTTTGCTTTCTAATTTATGAATTGTGTGAAGAGTGTTATATTTGAAGTGTGAAAATAGAGTATTGGTTTTTATATGGTTTTCTTGATTGAACTATACTCATCAGACATAGGAACCTATCTGTTATCAACACATATAGTGCATCAACTCTTTTGATTACGAATCCCGATTGATAATTTATGTTTGGTAATATATTATGCAAATAATTGCACCAACAAACCTGTACCATAAAAAAATGCAACCAACCATGTACCAAGTATATACCAATCATGTGTCAACTAATAATCAATAATGACTCATCAATATGTACCAACATCATCAACTATACACCTCATGTATGTGCCAACTCATCAACTGCTTATCTCAACCATGACTAGTTTTAGATTAGTCAACAACCCTAACTTGAAATAATCATAACTTTGTACTTGTAATGAATAAATATCTAAAACTGATACAAAATGTTCTTCAATGTGTTTTATGAAATTCCTCCAGGTTCCACTACTTGTAACCTGTCATAAAATGAGTTATAGCAAAAATGACATACCTTGCTGAATTTTGGCTTATTCTAGAGAGCGACCTTGTAGAGCGTGTCCCACACAGAATAATTGTTGAATCAATCTGAAATTGTTACACATCATACTAAATACTATAATATAACCAACACAATTGATCTCACTTAATTTTTATCTGTTATGAATAAGTTATGACGTTTTTACCTGAAACAACTGTTTTAGACTAGTTTCAAGACTAGCCACAATCCCTATTTTCCACGGAGTGTATCTTCAAAAATAAAATGACCAAAAAGATGATTTTTTTACCACAGATACTTCGATATGTTCCCTCAATTCAATATCAGTCTCACGGTCTAAATCATTATAGAAAACAATTTATTGTGAAAATGGTGAGATGACCTGTAAATAACATACATTAGAAAACATCATGAAAAGAATTTATCCTCCCTTGAATTCCGACCCTCTTTTCTTCACCTTCCCTCTGAAATTAGGCTTAGATATCCTTTTTTTACCTCAGTAACCTATAGATATTCAATATGCTCAAGTGTTCTACACCAAAAATGCTCAAGAATTTCTCACAAGAAGCTCTCCATCAATACTCCAAAAGATATTCTCACAAGAAGATCTCCATTGATCCACAAAGAGGATGATCTACAAGAGACCATTGCTATCTTATTTATACTTTCGTCCTCTAGGTCACTTAATCCATTTTTAGGTCACTTAACCCATTTCTAGGTCACTTAACCTATTTTCCTTATTTTAGGGTTAACCACTTTCCATAAATAGAAAGTTCTCCAATACTTTATCATTTAAGTATTCATTCTTGATTTTGTCACTTCTATTTATTATTTAAATAATCCACCTTGACTTTGTCACTTTACTTTATCATTTAAATAATATTAACCCATTTCTAGGTCACTTTGACTTCTTTGACCTTGTGGGCTTCAAGCCTTCATATATGGGTCCTTCAACTTCGTAAGGCCATAACTCTCAAACCGTGAGGAGTTATGTGACATTCCACATACCACTGGAAATGGCATGACAAGGAATATCCATCTAGGATAGTTTCACCAACAATTTTCTTGATCTTCATCTCATTATTCCACATACAATCATGAGTCCTCCAATCATTCTTCTAGGATAACTCAATCCGCGAAGCGTATTCCCGTGAGGGATTTCACTATAAGGGGACCACTTTGGAGTTCATCCATTTGTGCACCTTATCAATCATTCTAAGACAATAATGAGAGCATGGGTCCTCCAACCATGTAGGATAACTCAATCCGCAAAGTGTCTTCCTGTGATGGATTTCACCATAAGGGGACCACTTTGGAGTTCATCCATTTGTGCACCTTATCAATCATAATAAGACAATAATGAGTCATATATACATTTTTCCAACAATGAATATTATACCAATGATACCAAATCAATCCATATTCATCATGTATCAATGACAACTCATTGGTCCATCTTCATCATATCAATGACAACTCATTGATCCATCTTCTTCTATGAATTCTCATCAAGGACAATACATATTACATTACATCGATCATTAATCAATCAATCATTTGACATCAATCAATTACATCAATCAATCAAACCATTGTCATCAATGACAACATGATCCAACATAACACACCAACAATAGCACATGATTAGGGTCTTTGGACTAGGAAAGTGAGTAAAATTTTCTAAGACTACTAAACAGATCGTAGAGCACTAAAGAGTGAACAAATCCAACTTTCATATAATAATAGCTAGGAACCCCCTCTCAGACATGGGCTAAAAATGAGGTCACGTGCAGAAGAGAAAAAATATTACCCCTCCAAAGCTTGACCAATCGTAGCAGAAAGAGCGTATATTGGGGGTCCTTCCTAAAGTGTCACTGACTCATTTAGTCTCGATGCTTCATGAAATACAAATACATTTGGGGTCTCTTGGAGTCTACTAGTCCACTTGTCCTCATTCCTCTGGAATAAGTTCAGACATTGATATCTTACCCATACGTTTGGTCCCAATTGTCAACTGTACCCGCCTGGAGGCTAACTGTGAGTTGGTAACCTTAGTGGCCTTTCATAGGTATCTATAGAGGTGATAGTGGGAGGATTCCCACGGTACCTAGGGTAGACATCGTATCACACTCTTATTACCCTTGAAGGGTGACCCCGTGAAAGCGAGTTTTTCTTGCACCGAGAAGTGATGTTACGCGGAGGTCGGGGTAATTTATTCTCATTTCTTCATTGGCGGTTTTATATACCATCTTCAGAAGATCCTTGAACCTGTTGTTTCTTGGTTGATTGATTTTAGTTTTCTTAGGAGTGTGCTTCTTTGAATTTCATAGTCGTCCTCAGGATATAATATTTCATAGTAAACAAGGTATGGATCTTGATGTTCAAGAACCTCAACACAATTTTTCTTATGAAGGAATGATCGAAGATAAAACTTCTGAGACTGGGAGCATAGCTCCTGGAAGTGGCCAACACGTTGAATAACCAATCACAACCTTCGTATAAATCCTTGCATCTTACGTGAATCCTATTTTTACTGATTCAATAAGCCTACCACTCACTGATCCACCATCCACGAGATATTTTGATGCTTAATATTCTTATCGATTACCGCCCGGTTCAACCACTACACAATATTTTGGTGTGAACCCATCATCTTTTGGTTTTCCTGAAGGACTTGAGAATTTATCTTTTTCCACAACTCCCGTCATTGATACTAGTGGTACTTCATATTTACTAGAAACATTGGTGACCTAGGTAACCCCGACTCAACCGCTTGTGAATACATCTCCCTTCTCACATGGGTCATGTAATATTCCTGCTTTGTTATTTCCACACATGCACACACCAAGTTATTTTCTTGGTCGTTCCATCAGTTTAGATGATCAACAATAAATTCATTCACACAACCATGGTTACACAAGATACTCAACCTCCATCTCACACATTGCATATGAGTTCACCCTACATTAGAGGTCAATCTTCAATGGGAGACCAACCTTCAGTCGCAAGGAAAATTTTTACTGGGGGGAAAGCTACATGGTTGCAACATAAATAAGCCTAGGGGAAAGTCGCTCCTGCAAGTCCTTTTATCCCTACTACCACTAGCCTATATCCTCGACTGCCATTTCTAGGACTTTTTAATCCTTTGTGGGGTCAACTCAATCCAACGAGCATTCCTCCACAAGGAACTTTTCCCTATCAATCCGTAAACCCCATGATTCCAACACAACTTTCCGTTCAACCACAGTATATGGTAGGTCCATTCGACCAATCACAATACATGGGGGACCATCAGGTCAATCATAGTATGCAGGAGGTCCATTTGTTCAGTCATAGTACATGGGTGAACAACCAGGACAACCACCTTACATAGGTGGACAACCCGAGTAGCGATCATATACTGGAGGACCATCTAGTTTTTCCATCTCTTTGCAACCTGGATATGGTCCTACTAGTGTTCCCATTCCATATGGTCACCACCAATATCCACAAGATAAATGACAAATTCCATTCTTGGCTACATTAGATATGCAAGATATGTCACATTTGACAAACAATCCCATTCAACATGCCCCATTTTGGCCCGCCATCCCTGCCAAATTATCGTCCGACATCCTGAAATTCGACGAAAAACTTGGGGAAGATCCTAACAATCATGTTATGACTTTCTATTTATGGTGTTCTTCCAACTCTTTGATGGATGATTCCATTCATCTGAGACTTTTTCATAGAACACTTACATGTGTAGCAATGAAATGGTATATTGAGTTGTTGTGTAATTCCTTTGTCAACTTTAATTCTCTTGCCATGGATTTCCTGATGCATTTTTAGTTGCCTATATGGTACGATACTAGTACAAAAATTTTGACCTCACTCTGACAATTCTATTCCACCCATATATATGATCATATTCATGAGTGGAGACGACAAAGACAGTTGATTAATGCTCTAATTATGGAACAACTCCTCGTGGATTGGTTTACAAAGTCGCTCTTTCCTCCCATTTCCTGTGATGTTGCTATGGGAAATGTTGTTACTAAAGATAAATATATCAACCGTGCATATTATTTTAACTTTGCATATTCTCAATCTGACACACTTTGCAATTTGATCGCTAATTCTCCTCGTCTGTTGAGTGATCCGAAAAAACCTACTCTGGAACCATGTTTTGATTCAAACACCACAAATACTTCAGCTCCTACTCAAACCTCCGAGGTGAATGCGGTCCAATCCACTTCATCTCAGCAACCAGGAGGTAAGAATAATAAAAATGGTAAATCCAAGAAATCTTCTAACCAATAGGATACTACAAAGACTGATGATACTCAACCGACTAGGAAGGCTATGTTTCCTTGCATTATTTGTGAGGAAGACCACTACACAAAAGACTTCCCTCATTGTGAGGAAGTCACTAAATTTCTGAAGGGTACCTCCCAACCAGTTCAACAACAACATCTGGTTGCACAAAACCCTACCCCTCCCCAAGGGTGAAATGTAGGTCATTCCCACCATGGGGATGTTTCCACAAGCACCTATGAGGTGTACATGTTTAAGGCGATTAATGTAATGATTCAAGCAAATATTTATGACACTCCTCCAGGTGATCAAGCTAATGGAAAGGCTATTGATCATCCCTCCACATCCACTCCTCCTCCATCTTCTTCTCCTCTTCAGATTGAGAATCCAACGTTTGATGCAGTGTTGCACGCACTCAAGAGCGTAATTCAAAACACGACATTTAATCCAAATTCCTGTGCTTCCCAAAACTAAAATATTGTTGAAGTTTTGGCACAAGAGCCTTGTGCTATTTCAACCCTTGAATTTCTACATAACTGTCAAAGTCAACATAGAACATTTTTGTCAGTCATTAGAGCCATGGATCTAGAGGAGTCAAATCTGATTACGTTTAATTTGGATTACTTTAAGGAGAGGCTCTCACACCAACTAGCATTCCAAATTCAAATTTTGGTTGGTGGAAAAAAAATGCATCACACTATTTTGGGTGAGGAAGCCTCCACCTGTGTCATGTATTTTCCTTGTTGGAGAGCCCTTGGTTCTCCTAAAATTACCCCGTCTCCTACCACCCTGAAAGCATTTGATGTACATGGTTTCCAACCTCACAGAGTCTTGCAATATTTCATTGTGACATTGAAGGGTAAAACTGTTTCGGTCAATATCGAAGTGGTTGACGCACCCATTGATTTCAATTTATTACTTGGTCGTAGTTGGTTCTATGCGATTACTGGCATCACATCTTCAATGTTTCGTATTTTATGATTTCCCCATCAAGGAAAAATTATCATTGTTGACCAAATTGACTGTATAACTCCAGATCTCAACAATGTTGCAGCGAATAATGTTCTAGGAAATAATAGTTTTGAGAGTCTAGGAGCAGGTCTTCTTAAGGATCCCTCGCTCATGGGGATTTTTCCTTTGCTCGCTCCTTCCACCGAGTAGGTTTCCATGTTAAATATGATTTCGAGTCAGGTGCAACAATCCATGGAATCATTTGATCCTTTGGCAGTACCTGGTCTTAATGAGCATAGTTCTTTTCTTGTGTCAAGCTCATTAAAAAATGAAACATACACATATGACCATAGTTCATTGTCTCTGTCAAGCTCATTAAAAAATGAAACAAACCCCCCTCCATTCGAATTGAAACTCACTTTGGATCGCATAGTTGAACCTTCTTTTCCTCCGCCTAGTAAAAATGTATCTATTAGTAACCAGATGCCTAAATGAGAAAAGAAGAAGAGTCATCGAAGGAAACGACTCTTGGGGGGAAGGTCTCCAACATCTAGACATCATGTTGGAGTGAAGCCACTAGATTATTCTTGGGGAAAAATACATCTATAGATACATGCTTCTAGGAGTGATCCTCGCTTGGGGGTTGTTCTCGTTGTAACATAGTAGTTTTTTCTAGAATGAGCTTAGTCTTTGTTCTTTCTTGTGCTCGTAAATACATGAGAATAGGTTGCCAATATCAATATTTTTTCTTCCTGGTTTGATCCAGGTGGATATCGGTGGCCACCCACCTTTTCCAAATGGCTCAAAACAGTTTTCTGGCCATTTTGGCAATTTACTATTTTTAGCAGGTTTTAACTTCTGGGGCCATTTTNCTGTACATTTCTTTCATTAATAGAAATCGTGTATTACTGTATCTCTGTGTTTATGGTTGCATCTCTGATATATTTTTGTTATATTACTAGATATACGTGATATCTCTGTGCATTTATTTATTATATCTCCACTCTCATTTCGTGCCGACAATAATCCGGATCATGGTTCTCACTAATACATGAGAATAGCTTACAGATTATACTTTTATCTATTTTTTGAACTTGTAAAAGATATACGAAAAAGAACTCTTTGGAGTTTCCTTAAAGATCTTTTCAGACTCCCTAAACATCAAAAGATTTTCGAGTGAGCTTACTTCCTTTCACGCTCGTTAAAAGGTTTGAAAGGGTATCTTTCGAGTGGTATTTTATTTCTTTTTCGGCCTCGCGAGACTAATTACGAAAAATGAATACTCTAGTCAAGCATGTATAGAAGAGTTCTCCCTTGTATTGTTTTACACTTTTTTGGTCTAGGGAGACTAAATTTACAAAAAAATCAACCATAGAGTCATCTTTAAGTTCTTTTCAGACTTTCTAAATGTGAAAAACCACCGATTTTACCTTCTTTGAGCTCGTAAAACTATGCATCAAAGGACCTATGTGATTCCAATATCTAGGACCCATATAGGACCAAACCCCTCCTTCTTCAAGTTTGTTAAACATATGATGGGACTCATCTGAAGGATGAGATATACCGAGCATCTGTTATTCTCCTCAAGCTCGTTAACAAATAAACAAGTACTCA
>JZKD02S2273844.1:192037-202202 GCA_000966675.3 Picea glauca
CTTGATTTTGTCACTTCTCTTTATTATTTAAATAATCCACCTTGAATTTGTCACTTTATCATTTAAATAATATTAACCCATTTCTAGGTCACTTTGACTTCTTTGACCTTGTGGGCTTTAAGCTTTCATATGGGGGTCCTTCAACTTCGTAAGGCCATAACTCTCAAACCGTGAGGAGTTATGTGACAGTCCACATACCATCAGAAATTGCATGAAAATCACTATCCATATAGGATAGTTTCACCAACAATTTCCTTGATCTTCATCTCATTATTCCACATACAATAATGGGTCCTCCAACCATTCTTCTAGGATAACTCAATCCGCAAAGCGTCTTCCTGTGCATGATTTCACCATAAGGGGACCACTTTGGAGTTCATCCATTTGTGCACCTTATCAATCATGATAAGACAATAATGAGAGCATGGGTCCTCCAACCATCTAGGATAACTCAATCCGCAAAGCGTCTTCCCGTGAGGGCTTTCACCATAAGGAGACTACTTTGGAGTTCATCCATTTGTGCACCTTATCAATCATGATAAGACAATAATGTGTCATCTATACATTTTTCCAACAATGCATCATATACCAATGAAACCACATCGATCCATATTCATCATGTATCAATGAAAACTCATTGATCCATCTTCATCTATGAATTCTCATCAAGGACAATACATATTACATTATGTATCAATCATCAATCAATCAATCATTTGGCATCAATCAGTCACTTGACATCAATCAATCAAACCATTGGCATCAATGACAACATGATCCAACAATCTCCCCCTTTGGCATTGATGGCAATACCAATATTGATGTCAACACCAATTTCCAATTATTGATGTGAACATGTAGATAAGGCATGCTCTACATAAATATTCAATGTGACTATCTCTCCCAAATGTGACTATCTCCCCCAATCAATAATCATCAATCACATCAATGTGACTATCTCTCCCCCTTTGACATCAATGGAAAAGGGCCATTTTCCTCTTGGGGCTTCTCCCCCTGCTTGAACTTTCCTTGGGGTTTCTCTCCCTGTTTGAATGCCTTTGATCTTCCTCTGAATAATCTCTCCCCCTTTGAACAAGGGATATCACTCTGATGTAATTCTAAAAACACATCGAACATACCCCCCTGTGACCATCATTCCTCCTGGAATTATTCAGCTTTTCTCTTTCTTCAAATATAAGACTCTTTTCTAGGTATGCATCTGATAAATATCTCCTCCTAGAATTATGGGAAGAAGAATGATTCCCCCTATGGGTATGTCTCCCCTATCTTCTCTGCGAGATGAATAATGTGCTACCATATAACGATCCTTGGACATGTTCATGCATCAAACTCATGCTATACCAAGCATCATGAAGCAAAATATATGTCAACAATGAAATAAAGAATCATGAGCAAAATATCAACCAAGCACATCCTATACAAAAATGCGTGCTCATCATGCACAAAACCTATATACATCAACCATGTACATCAACATCATGCAATGTGCCAAAAGATATCATCCATGGAATGTATCAATCATATGCCTCTATCAATATGCCAACATGTGCATCTACCAATATGCCAACCATGTGCATCCGCCAATATTCCAACCATGTGCATCCTCCTATATGACAACCATGTGCATCTACCGATATGCCAACCATGTGTCATATCACTCATGATATGTCTCCATCATGAACCAAGTGCCACAATCATGTATCTTAAACAAATACCAATTGTTGTGTTGATCAAGTAGTACCAATGGTGTAGTATCATCAAACATATGCCATCTATGAGTGTACCAAACAAGTATCAATTATAGATCAAACTCTGAATCATCAATGATGTACAACATGAACACCTCATCAACTCACCAACCACATGTCCCAATGTGTAGCCCATACATATGCTAAATGCATGCATTAATCTTAACAACAAGTAATATTCCAATACATCATCAAGATATATCACATAACCAAGGTGTCATAACTTCACTGTCATAACCAACATTGTTCTTCAATAGAAAATGCATCAATCCATACTCATGGGTTAGTTCCATGCACCCAAGATTTTATTTTACATCATCAACTTACATAATCCAATATAGAATCATGAAAACCTGCAACAAACAATGTCAGAACCTCCAATAAACCATGTCAGACCCTGCATCACAGAGTTATACCATCACATCAAATTGCAATCCCTGTGCATAGCCCTTTTCCTTAGGCTTCACCACATATACGCATCCTGCTGCACAAACAACTCACATATGTACGCGACCTATACAAGGTTAGCTTTCGTATGTATGTGACTGATACCACTGTCACCCATGTATGCCTCCATAGATGACATTTTTGAACTTCCCTTCAGTCTTTCATTTTGTTCTGGTTGCTCTGTCTTCTTCACCCACTTCTGTAGATGTCCCCGCTCCTCAGAAATTGAGCTCTGAGCATCCATATTTTCAAATATCTCTCCCTTCCTTACTTCATTCCTTCTTCTAGCCATGCTATGTGAAGTCCTCATCATGGAATTTCTTCTTGTGTTCCAACACTCCTGGGATTTGTGGCCAAATCCACTATAGCTGTAGCATCTCATGGTGTTACAGTGAATAGCAATGTGTCCTAATTGATCACATCTCCAACACCTCATGGTGTTATACAATCTTCCATTATATCTCCTGTTATCTCCTCAAATAACACAGTCAAATTTGTTTATTTAGGTGATAGGAAGTCATTGAAAAATACTTTTCTAAATTTTTTAAGGTTCATTTTTGAGAGCCTTATGTTTGTAATAAAGTTTGAAAAAAATTTGATTTGGTTTTTCCTTCAAAAAAATCAAAACTCAGGTTTCGGTGGCTAAGCGCTTCCTCAAAAGAGATTCTATGGCTTAAACATGAAATTCGAGGCTCTCTTAGCCACCGAAATCATAGGCATTTTTGAAACGATCAGTACGTCTTATCAGGTGCTCAAACCGTCGGGGTGAAGAGTTATCATTACTTTTTAGGCGCCGAAAAGACAGGAGGGAGGTTGTTTATGACTTGATCATTCTAACTTAAGTTTCATTATGCCAAATCATGATCTTTTCAAATCCCAATTGCTTTCACATCCCTCAAAATCAGGTATTTCCTTGATTTCTTTCCTCTGTCGTAGCTGAAGCCCAAACCTCCCTAATTATGCATTGTGTTGTCTCTACCAAGCCCAAATTTTCCATTTGCAGGTGCAGAGAAACATTCTAGCAAATGAAGAGAGGAGAACCTGCCCTTAGGAAGGAGCTGGATGATATCTGCTACCTTGAATCACACCCCGAGGTGTGCCATATCTTCAAGGACATTGGCTGCTATAAGTTTTGTGAAAAGATCTAGGGATCTCACTAGCAAGTAGCGGAAAGTTTTTCTCTGAAATTTGATGGGAGAAAGGTAGTGATTGGCCAAGATGAATTCCAGGTGGATGAAGCTCTCATAGATGAGGTGACAAAACTTCCAAGGACAAGAGAGAATTGGTTCAAAACTACTATCACTAAAGATGTTGAATTCACATCTTACTTAAAGCCAAAGCACAAGGGTCTCATATAGAAGAAGGACATTCCTCTGTCCTATCTTGAGGAGAAATGGCAGAACCTGCTGAAATCAATTTTTGTCTACATAACTTGTGAAGGTAGATACAATAGGGTGATGATCTACCATTTTAAATTGATGAATCATTTCACTGGAAGGAGCCCATTGAATCTACCTTATTATCTCCATAGAAGCTTGACTAAGATGGCTCATCAAGTCAAAGATAAGCCTAGCAAGGTGGAAGGTAGATTATCTCATCATGGTTTGATTAAAATCTTGGTTTGTGAGTTGTTGCAGAGAAGGAACAAGGAATGGGGTTACTTCTTATTTTGGAATGAGTTTCAGACTGATGTACAACCAGAAGATAAAAATAGGTCTTCTTCAAAGAAGTCGTCTACTCCCAGAAGTGGAAAGAGGAAGAGGAGAGCCATCTCTCTAGTTGCAGTTGATCAATCCTCTCCATCTTCTAAGCCTAAAAAGACTAAGAAGAAACTGGATTTTATCAAGGATGCAGAGAAAGCATAAGAGCCTCCAGTGGACAAGAAGATCCTCAATCTTCCCTATACAGACTCTGAGGATGAAGAAAACCAGGCTGCAACAGAGAAAGAATCCGCCCTAGCATAAGATCCAGTTACAACAGGGTATGAAGATATTCCATCACCTAAATCCAAGGAGGAGCAAGTTGCAAGTTGCAGAGGCTTCATCTAGCAAGCCAAAACATAACATATCAAAGACGATTAAGAAACTCAAAGAGAAAATAGCACAACAAGAAGTGCTAGAGAGGGTGATAAATGCCAGATACAAAACTCTATCAAAGAATTTTGTAGAAACCAGTCCAACCCTAGAAAGATTGGCACATGAAAGTGTAAAGGAAAATAAAAAGAAGAAGAAGATTGTAAAGGACTATAACAGTCTATGGAGAGTAGCTATGCATTTGAAGAAAAAGGTCAGGTTATTGAGGTTGCAAGCCATGCCTTCAAGACCTCAGCATTAAGCACCTGTTGATATTGAAACCCTAACAAATGTATCTATCCATTTGAATGATCCAGAGGCAGTAAACAAATATAAATCCATTCCAGAACCTACTAAAGATGCAGAGGCTTCAAAAGATCATCCCTGAAGTGTTTTAAAGCTAAGATAAAAGGTATTTTGCATTTTTGTTAATTTTTCACTAAGACAGGACTTTCAGTGGCTTAGGAAAACATTTAAACTGTTCATTATCCACCGAAAGCAGAGCTTTCGGTGGCTAACAATCTCAGATTTTGCCTCTCTTAGCCACCGAAAGCACAGACAGGGCAGCGAGACACTATTTTTACATAGATCCAATATTTTCTCACCCAAATGCCTTGAGGATGGTTTGTAATGATGGATAATAATTAAGGGCATCAATTTTAGGTTTATGTTCCAGCTTTAAAGGTACCAACAAGAAGGAGAAGATAAAATCGGTTTTCTATTTTTGGGAAAAAACTAGTTTTTGCTAAAGATGGAAATTTCGCCTTATCCATCAGCCTTGGAAGGTTTCCTGTAGCTGTCGAAGATTATGAGGATATGAAGACCATCAAAGATAAAGAGTTGACCTATTTTATAGGATCCTTTCCTATTTTCTTGTGTCAGTTGTTGACTTTCTATTTTAAGTGAATTTGATCCAGTATTCTAAGATCTGGATATCTGATGTAAGGGCTATAAAGCCACAAACTTTTGATGACCAAGGGTTCGATTTTGAGTTCTAAACTATGTTGCTATTGTGATAAATACACTTTATTTAATACATTCAACCTGCAAGCTTCTTTCATTGTTATTGTCAGACCTTCTTTTCATCTCTGTTCTATGCCTATGAGTTGAAATTATTTCTTTGTCTCTGTTTAATGTCTTATGGTAACTGTCATCTTACCTTTGATTATTAAGCAAGGATCATAAGAATTCACTGCTAGTTTGTTGACACATCATATATATTGTCTTATGTATGTTCTGGTTAATTGAGTAGTTTTCTTTATCCATTTGATACACAACCTATCTGATAATAGCTCTTGAAGGCCTTGTACTGTTTGAATATACCTAGACTGTCTTGAGGATACAATCCAGTGAGTTAGATATTCATCTTGATCCAATCATTACCCATCATTGAGTGAAACATTGCAAGAATAGTTAAGTTACCAGACATCTTTGAGATACAACCTAGAAGAGTTTCCTGGAGTGATAACATCTCATTTCATAAGATCTACATTCAAAATCTTTGTGACTATATCCATTACATGAATAACAATGCTCATGAAAACTACTTTCATACCTTTGCTTTGGTGTCCCAAGAATAGCTTCTTGATGTCTTCCTTGCTTTGTTCTTTTGAGATTTTCTTTGCCTTGTGTAGATGGTTGTTTTGCAACATTGTCTTCCTTGTTTGATGGACTTACTTCATGCTTATTTGATGGACTTACTTCATTCTTATTTGAGGTGCTTGCTTCAACATGTGTAGCTTCTTCTTTGTATCCAAGACCTGATTTATCATATGGTGATCTTTGATTTTCCAAGATCTCATCCAAGATTTGTGAGATATTCAAGAATTTGTTTGACTTCTCTACCTTCTTTCTAAGGTCAACAATTTCAGCTTCTAACTTACAACATGACTCTTCATTTTCAATTATTTGATTCTTCAATAATTCCTCTATCCTTTTGGCTTCTTCAATTTGGGTCTTGAGATGGACAATAGTTTCAAAACTTTTGCTAATATCATCATCTACCTTCATATCTTCTTTTCCATTCTTTATTCTTGTGATCTCTTCTTCATTTTCTTCTAATTGAGTCTTATTTCTCTCTTCTTGTTATTTGAGCATTTCCTTTAATTTCAAGATGTGCCTTAGACTCCTCCTAAGAAAATTCTTAGTGTTATCCAAAAGATAGTTATAGTCTATATAATAATAATCACTTCTATATCTATATAAACCCTCTTAAACTTCCTTTTGAAGTTTTAATAGATTTTATTCTATTCTTTTTATGGGATCATTACCCTCAAACTTTACACAAACTGTTTCTAGATCTTCTTCTTCACTTGTAGAGAAAAATTCATCATCATCATTGCAATCAAAGGTTTTTTAGAGTTCTTTACCTTCATTTGAAATATCTTCACAATCTTCATTTGTGCTAACATCACCACTTGATTCTTTGTCTTCATTTGAAATGTTTTCAAGATCACATTTAGAGATAATGGATTCAAGAGTTTTTGTAGATTCTTTACCTTTGATAATATTGATGGAGTAGTCTTCAATCTTCCTTCTCCTTCTTGCTTTGATATGTCTCCTCTAGTTTTAGCCATAGATCCTTGGCGGAAGTGCATTGTTCCATAATTTCTTTGATAGGGCTTGAGAGTCCACTAAGAATGGTCTTAAGAGCCAATGCATCATTCTTCTTTCCTTCCCTTTGAGCTGCAAACTTTGACTTGTTCTTCAACGGAACTAATCCACCAATGGCTACCTTCCAAATAACTGCTCCCATTGTCTTCAAATGTAATATCATCTCTATTATCCAAGTAGAATAGTTTTCCTCATCAAGGATTGAAACTTGATCATCCATTTGTGTGTCTATGGATCTCCTTCAAGATTGTTAAGGCTTGTAGTGAGGTCTTGCTCTGATACCAATTGTTGGACACACTGACTACATTGAGAGGGGGGGGGGGKGAACAATGTAGGGCTCTTTTCCCCAAAACTCCTTAGTTAACAATAACCATTAACTCATTAATCATTTCTATCATTTATAACCATTTAAATGTCAACACATATCAACAACATATATCAACAATATATCATCAACAAGTCATCACCACAAGGAACACAAAGAACACAAGATGTATGTAAAATTTTCTTTTTATTACAGACTACAATCCTTGGGGTTTTTCAACAATAACTGAATAGAGTACAACTCTACAAGAGAACTAGATCTATAATGAAAGAATTAAATTACACCCTCAACACCAACTGATATGAGACAACAATCCTCAACAGATATCAATCTGTACCATAAACAAGTGTATCAACCATGCACCAACCTATACCAAACAATCTGTAATCAACCTTGTTGAGTCTCCATTTTGAAACTTATAATGCCCTATTTTACATTCTATCTGAGCCTATTTTACCTATTCCATGTGTATCTAATTGACTATTTCCTCCATAATACACTCGATGACCTTGTTCACGTGCATAAGAGGTAACTTATGATTAAAGCGTGATTTGTTTAGTTTTATTGAGTTAATTCGATTAAATGCTTGATTATGTATGATCCTAATCACTTTGACTTTTAAGTATCATGATTTGGTACCCAGTGTATTCCGGTACCAAGGCTCCACCTATCCCAGTACCAGCGTGTGCTAATCCGGTACTAGAAATAATTCAAAATTTTGGAAAGCTTCTAGAGGAAAATCGGGCACATGGGTTTTGTCCAGAACAATGTTTTGATGAGGAAATGTGAGCTAGAATTCACCCATATCACACGTGTGGAACTCCAACTCAGGGGGAATGATTCTGCCAAAATTATAAAAAAACTCAAACTGCCAACTTGTGCCTCAATTTCCGTGCATATGGTATTAGATCTAGAAATTCTAAAACATAGGTTTTGTCCAGAATATAACAAATTGAGTATTGCATGGGCCGTTTTTCAAAATTAGAATTTTTTTTGGGAGATATGGGTTGGGGACTAACTCGAATCTGCCCAAATTGTTAAAAAACACAGATTTTTGGGATTTATCCTAAAATTGTAAAAAATGTTTTCTTAGTTTGGGGATTCGGTTTCATCCATTCTTCCATGGATTTTATGTATAAATAAGACCTCATAGGTCTGAGTATAAACAAATTATCATGATGTAAGAATGGTTCTTAAATGAGAATTGTTATGATGTAGAATGGATTCATGAAAAGACTCCTTTTGTAAACCTACTTGTTGGAGATTAATGCAAGATTGAATTCAATGATTTTGTCTCTCTTAGAAGTTAAAATCTGGTGATATAAAAGCTTCCATGTTGGCATCGGCAAGGGCCACTGATTTAGTTTGGTAAACTTATTGTAAATTGTTAGTGTAGATTTTCATTTCATGTATTTGTTATTTTGATTTCATGATATTTTGCTTGATTTCACTATTCGAATTTGTTGCAAAGTGTGGTAATGCAGGAACAGTTGGATCTCCATATTTCACCATACATGAGCTTTAATGGAGCATCCCACTTGTTAGTTTAGTTTCTCCAGGAGATAGATCTTAAGTTCATCTTTTCATTTCATGAGCCTCTAATGAACAAATTTGTCACCTAAGAAAGAACCTTTCGATTCACTGTTTGCTTGAGAAGTTTTGTTATTAGTTTTCTCTTCTAAGTTTGGAGTTGTATTGTTGAAGTGTGTCTAGATTTGATTGCTAAGAGTAGCAACTACATATAACTAATTCAAAGTCCATATTTTCACTTCATGAGCTTGTAAATGGACAAGGCATTATCCGAGCAAAATCTTTTGAGTGCATGATTGCAAGTTTTGCTTTCTAATTTATGAATTGTGTGAAGAGTGTTATCTTTGAAGTGTGAAAACAAAGAATTGGTTTTTATATGATTTTATTGATTGAACTATACTCATCAAACATATGAACCTATCTGTTATCGGCACATATAGTGCATCAATTCTTTTGATTACAAATCTCGGTTGATAATTTATGTTTGGTAATATATTATGCAAATAATTGCACCAACATTTTGGCGCCGTTGTTGGGGAGTTGTAAACGGTAATAGGTAGTATTAGAATCAGATTTCTTTAATGGTTTTGGATTGGTTTTATGGATGACCTATCAAGTTTAGTTTGTTTTTTATTTGCAAATAGTTTTAAAATTTAAATCTTTAATGATAAATCATGTTTGGGGTGTTGTAAGAACCCCCCGAGTACTAATCTGTGTTGCGAAATAGGTACCATCAACCAACTAGAGTAATTCAAGGATGATCAAGAGCTTGAAGAATGTTCCTCCAAGAAATTTCTCACATTCTGGCAGCAGCTGGGATATCCGCCTCTCAGGAAGAGCATATATTCACAGCAATCAAGAATCTAGTTGTCTCTCCACATGAAGAGTTGGAAGTCTCATCGGATTCCTCTTGTCAATTTGTTAAGGAGAATGAAAAATCATGGATAGAATTCAATGGAGAGAAACCAGTGGAACCTGAGATTAAGGAGTCCTTATCATGCCTCTCAACAGATCCTGTATGTACTCCAAAGACCAATCATCTTGAAGAGGATAATCTGCATTGCATGGTAGAGGAGGACATTTGGTGTGACCTAAACAAAGAAGAGAAACAAGAATATAGTGATCCTATTGAAATATGGTTTCAATTAGTTATTAGGTCACACCACTCTTTTATTTATTACTTGATCTCATCATCAAAGCAGTTGGTCCTTCATACTCCGGTATGCATTAAAATTTATCTTTTAAACCTGAGTATGGATATATTTCTAACCCTGTTACGCACATGGCTTCACTAAAAGTATTCCTATACTTGAAGGACATTTTCTTTTGTTCAATTAGAGTAGGATAGGTAAATAAATAAATAAATGTTGCACATAAGTACAATGCAACCTATCTTTCATACTTTTCAT
>JZKD02S2273844.1:243501-256047 GCA_000966675.3 Picea glauca
TTCGCTTTCATAACCAGTAGGATTCCTTTGTATACCTTCATAAATCCACCTTGAACAATACTCTTATATCATCCAGTGTCTAAGACTCCCAAATAAATTAGGTTCTTCCTAAGCTCAGATACATGTCTCACATCAGTTAGTATTTTAAGAGTTCCATCAAACATCTTAATTCGAATGCTACCAATTCGCACAACTTTACACGAGATATCATTTCCCATGTAAACTATTCCATCATCTATAGAATTATAAGTAACAAACCAGTGTCTATGAAGACACATGTGATTTGAAGCACTGGAATCTAATAACCATTGTTGATCATGACATGAACCAATACTAATTGATAAAACTTCATCAGTCATACCTGAACCTGTTTTTGAACCTGTTTCAGTTGCGTTCACTTCCTTCATTTCTTTTGGAGGGTCATATTTTGAGGATTGTTGTCACTTCCAACAGTCCTTCTTCAGGTGTCCTGATTTGCCACAAAACCAACACTTAATCTTGCTCTTTTTTCCCTTCAACTTTGACCGAGAGAAATCCCTCTGACCCTGTCCTCTTTCTTTAGGTCTTCCTCTGACCATCATTGCCTCAGATGTAGAGGTTTTTGAATTGGTTTTATTCCTTGTTTCCTCAGACAGTAGTGCTCCAACAATAACATCAAACTCAATACTTTATGTTGTGATGAAACTAATAGAGGTAACAAAGTGATCCCGTGATGCGGGCAAAGAACATAATAATGTAATTTCCATGTCTTCAGAATCGAATTTTACTCCCATGTTGGTCAACTAAACTAAGAGAGTAATAAAATTATTTAAATGATCATTTATTTTCTTAACTTCCCTCATGCACAAACTGTACAATTTCCTTTTTAGGAAGATCTTGTTCGTCAAATATTTCGTCATATACATGCTTTCCAGCTTCGTCCATAAACCGGATGTTGTCTTCTCCGCAACAATGTTGAGAAGAACATCATCGACCAAACACACGCATATGGCACTCAATACTCTCGCATCGATCTCATCCTAATATTCATCTTTTATGGTCACATGTTTCTTTGTTTTTACCAAAGGTGCCTTCACCACACCTTGTTGCACAAGCAGATCGTGCATCTTCACCTTCCAGATCTCAAAATTGTTTTTTCCATTGAACTTATCATTTTCAAACTTGGAACTTTGAGTCTTCGTCATTAGAAGAAATATTCCAAAAAACCACTGCTTATACAACCAATCCCCTTTTATATGAAAAATGTTCTTATGCTTAAAAAATTGAACCCAAAAAACTGATGGTGAAAAGGTTTTAAAAAATATTTAAAAATATATATTTATACCTTAATAAGGCCTTTTACCAAATCCTCAAAAAAAGTTCAACTCTTAAAAAAATATTTTAATATCCCTTATGCAAACCATTAAGTGAAAAAATCAAGGGGAAATTAAAGTATTCACACCATTCCATTTGTTAACCGTTAATACAATTCAACCATTAAATATTCACACCTTTTAACAAAACCATGCAAATGTTGTATTGGATTTTCGGCACTCCCATCTAACAGTTAGAGCAACGTTGTTTTTGAAGATGTGAAATTCATGAAGGTTGCTACTAAATCGACGCTCCCCTCCAGCAGGAACCCCATAGATGATGCAAAAATCAGTGCTCCCACAAAGAAATGAAACTACGCCCCCTCAACATGCATGCCTCAGCACGTTGATGTAAACCAAAGGAGCTCCTTCGCCCTACCCAGTCTGTGCGCACCAGTCGCATGTCCATGCTTTACATTCACGCAGCAACGCTTTTCTTCCACAACCAAAATGCTCTCCCGAGATATGATACCAATTGTTAGAATTGCAAATGCGGAATACACAATTCACATAAGACAATCAACAATCACGGAGATTAAAAACAAAAATATTTAACGTGGTTCACCCAAACGTTGGGCTACGTCCACCAAGCAGAGGTATCAGTTGTCTTATTATTCAAATCATGGATATTTACAACACTTCATTCATACATCTCTCTCATCCTCTACGGGAATTCAACAATTTATAGTAATTTACACAAGAAACTAATTCATTGAATGCACTCCTATCCATATTCTAACTTGGTCTATTTAGTTCCAACCAACGCAGAATAATAGGATATAAATCCATCCTTGGAAGAATTAGTTGTCACCAAATTCCAATACAAACAAGGTGAGACTCATCTGTCATTGATACCTAGATTTGTTTAACAGTTTTGTAAGTTTCTTCCACACCATTTGATATCATAATTGTGACTCAAACAACGAAATATGGCCTTTGTATTGTCCTATTATTAATTCATTTAAGAAATTTTCTTATATAACTAAAGGTAAAAAAAGCACTCTCTTAAAACAGTCTCTTAAACTTTCCTAATGCCTGACATTATTCTTTAAGCCTTAAGTTTAATCTCAGGAACAACAAACTCTTCATATGATGTGTCATTGGGTACTATAGTTTGTTTCCCTGCAAGGACTTCTACATGTGCCTCCTTGGGCCCTTCATGTTTAATAAGAGAAATATCCTGTAATGTAATTTATTTTTTTTATACCAAAGCTTCAAAAACTTCTTTTGCACATTAATATTAACTGTAACAACTGAGTCCATCCAAGGATATCCCAAAACAATATCTATACCATCCATATCTATAGCATAAAAATATGAATGCAACAAATATTTATCCATGGTAATCTTCAAATCTTTAAATATTTGAAAATTTTCACCCTCAACCTATGTGATTTGAATATTCTTTGTGGGTACTCACAATCTTTTAGCCAAGTTAACATTGATGAACTTATGTTTTCTACTAGGGTTTATATAAACAAAAACGTTTTCCTATTGGATACATCCATGAACTTGTAATATGAAGTTTTCATATGAAAATAAATCCGTAGTGCTCCTCTTATAAGACCACCTGTCTAAAAAATCTTTTTTTTTTATAGTCTTCATCAGAAAGATCCTTTGTTTCTTCACAATTAAGTCCATATAATAAAGTCATTCTCCATGATACTGTATCCAATTTATGTATTTTTCAAAACTAGGGCCATCATTTTTTTCCCATTAAAAAAATATTTTTGTGAAAACCCAAAAATAGAACTAGGGTTTCAAAGAAAATCACTTACTTTCAATGGATCTCCTTTATGTAGTTAGGCTTTGAGGTCAAAATTGTAAAATGATAATAACTTTAGTTGTCCTTCTTGGATTGGTTATTATGAACCCAATTATGAAATTCCACAACTTCTTTGGATTTGTTGGCACTGGTTTGACCATAATTTGTGCAATCTATCAAAACATATCTAGTCTATGAAATTTGTGGCCATCACCAACAAAAACCCTAAAAAATCGTTGATTTTAAATCAACGATATCTCCCCTTATGGGAATCTACTTAGGATGATTTGTTTTTTGAAATTGGGTATATTTTCAAGAAGAATTTAGATATATGGATGGTTTCTTTAAATTATGCAAAATTTTCAAAAATCGACCTAAATAATGCCATCCTCTTTTTCCCATAAAAAATCTACAAAAAGAAAAAAACAAATTCCCACTTTGAGCCCAAAAATTCTCCCACTTCATGCCTGAGAAAGAGCTATGATTCTATTTGTAGTGAAACTTCAAATATATAAGAAAGAATACATCCATTAACTTCATAAATAAACCCTAAAACACCAAAGATACCAAGATATTCATTGAATAACACCAATAATATAGAGAGAAGAACCCTTAAGGTAGGGTAATACCATCAAATATTCCTTATGGAAGGAATCACTCCATAAGACATGTTTTCTACAAGACAATACAATCCAACACATATCCAATAAAATGATGCTCGTGTGTATTTATACTATCTCATGAGTATTCTTATGGGTATTATGCCAACTACCGCTTATTATTATATTCGTTCCATTTAATTACATAGTGGGCCTATTCCATTATTATGGCCACATTACATTCATTATCCCCTTGGGTACCTCCCTAGGTACCCCATGTTATCCTCCCTAGGTACATTACAATTTGTTGGTTCAAAGTAAGTGTACAATGATACACACGTGGAAGCAAGAGTCCAATGAAAGTTATGAACTTGAAGAAGTTCACGACGATGAGAGAGATTGCATCTCCAAAGAAGCAGAAATAGAGGAAGTGAGGAGAATGAAGTCTTTGATGGAATTGTTTAAATATTGTGATTGTTCAGATCCGTAAGAGTTACGAAAGTAATTTAAATGCATACACCAATACTTTGAATACTTTAAGAGTAAAAATTTCAAGAAATTGAAGGTGATTGGTTCCGGATTGAAAACTTAAGAATTTTTATGGTATAACAAGTTGTAGATAGATGAAGGTAGTAGAATAAATAAGGAGACATAGCAATTCAAAGGGATCATCATGGAAAGTAAATGTATATTATGTTTTGGTTATGTATTGAAAGTAATTGAAAAAATAGAAGATATGAAGAGATAAGATGAGAATTGGTCGTTATTCATTATCAGTTTTCCATAGGAGTTGAGGAGGATAAAATCCATAAATTTGTGAATGTCTTTAAATTGTCCATTTCAAAGATTGTTTTTAGAAAGGAAATATATGCCTTGGAATGATTTTTCTAGATAGATTTACAAGTTGAGAAGAAAGTGCTAGAGAAATTGATCAAGGAAGGAAAAGAGTGAATGAAGAATGTGTATATGGAGCTTAACTCATTAGTAATTTGTAGAAAGATGAATGTATCAAGAAAAGAGAGGCGTCGAATAAAAAGGTTCTTCCATAAGCTGGTGAAGATTGTGCCCTAGTTGACATGGAGAAGGGGTGCCCTAAAATCATACCTTTAGATAAGAAGTTGAATTTTAGATATGTTGTAGTGGAGTTATTTATATAACTACACACCAATTTAATTTCAAACTAATAAAGTGAGTTTAGACCCCGTTCCCAAGTCCAAAACATGTAGACACATAAATTCTTTTACATATGGTGACTTAGCATTTTGATAAGTGTGTGCTCATATTTTTAAATCAAGGTTTTGAATTTGGATAGGATGTCAAGGATACATATTTATACATTCTCACAAATTTTAAACAATTTTTTATTCCATTCAAATGTCCAAAACTAGTGCACAATGATTTTTAGATGTTGTTTATGTGCTAATAAAAGACCAATATTTTGATCAATGTGATATCATAATTTGAAGTTAAGGTATAAATTTTTGATATTTTGTACATGAAAAATTATTATATCTTCTCACCAAATTTCATAAAAAATTATTGAGTTTAAGTGTCGCTAGAGACCAGAAACAAAATTTTCTAGAAATAGGGGTTAAATATTTTGCCTTCCATGCAACCAATATTTCAGGATTCAAAGTATGAAATTTTTACAAGATGTAGAAGACATGTTCCTTTACCTTCCCTAAAAAAATCATAAAAAAATATTGAGGTTAATTGGGTCAATAACTTCAAACATAGAGCGTGATAAGAGTAGTCCAAAATCGCCCCCATATGCAATTTTCCTAACTTGGATTTGAATATTCAAACTTTGAATTATGGATTATATTCAGAGGGTCAAGAGACAATAATTAGCTTTTATAATTTGAATTATGTATTTTTTTGAACTACCCAATAAAATGAAAAGTCTTGGGAGTTGAATAGTTACTTGGTCTAGCTTAAATATATGAAGCCTTAACGTAACTAGGGTCTTTGGTCTCTCATAGATTAACATGTGGAGTGATTCTATGTAGAATATCTAGAACTTAATGGTTTTGTGACTGGGATTTTGTATCTCCATTGTTTTTTAAAAAGGACTAAGAGCATTGACCTTTGGATTCTAATAAAACTTTGTTTAATTGGTTGTTGGAAGTGTTGTGATGTAATCATATCAATTTTCAGTGGAATGAGCTTGTGAACGTGTGTCGGATTTCATTATTTGTTGAGTGTATGGTATTATGCTTCCACAATGTGACTTTGATTTTTTTGGGGGGTGTGCACTCAAATGCATCAAATACTTTGAGATAACTGAGTTTTTTCATGTCTTGCAATGGAAACGAAGTCATCCAATGAGCAAGCAAACAAGGGAGCTAGGTTTCCATAGGGATTTGTGATATAAATTGTGGGACAACCACCTTATCTCCACTTTGATTTGTATGAAAATTATGATGAACCCCCCCCCACGCAAACACTTATCATGCCATGCAAAGTCGACAAGGCAACAAGTTAATACCCCAATGGCAATCCCCTCTTATCTTCGTCAATTTATTGGCATGGGAAATTAAGAATGGTATGATAATGGTGTGGAGGGATGCATGTGGGTTTATTTGGCTTGGAATTTGGACATGGAACGAGTTAGTTGCAATTTCCATAGAATGTGGCTTCTTCTCCAAGTGAGAGTGGTAGGTGTGTGGGTTTATTTGGTTGGGAATTATGATTTGTCTTAGCTTATATGCCTATTCTTTAAACTCTCTTGCCAACTCATGCAAACACGAGTGACATACATGAATTATTTGGTTTGGAATTGAGACCTAGCCTGAAGACTATGTTCTAGGCCATGGATATAGTGTATTACATGACAATCAAATTTGCAATATAGGTTGTTGAAAATCATATTACTCATAGTAAGATCAAGGATGCAAAGCTTCACCCTCATTATTTGAGCCTTAGTTGGTACAATATAATGTTTTGAACCTTATTTATTGCATGATAGTTGATTGGATTACTAATATTTTTGTGAATCCACTTACATAAGCTAATTTTGTGAAACTTTGGCCTATGCTTGGGATTTAAGAAGATGAAATTATGGGGGTGTGAATAAGTAATTCCACCCCTTGAATCTCTAGCGCATTGTGTTGATGGGAGGGTGTTGGATCACTAGGATCATAACATCCCTGCCTCTTATGGAGGTTTTCAATTGAAAAAGAGAGTCGGTTGAGGAGTCAATTGAATATTCGACAAGGTATTTGACTAATTGGTTTGGTTGACTATGGTAGTCAATTGGTGCACAGGATGAGGCATAATTTAAAGAATTTATTACAAGGCTTGTCCAATCAAAGTGGCCTATGTCCTCCTTACTTCAAGGGAGTTAGTTACACTTTGGTGCTATATATAAATGGCCTTATGGATCAATATATTATGGAAGTTGTTTGGTTCCTTATGTTTTCTATTGTATGATGAGCTATGATCACTTGGGATTAAGTGTTGTAATTACGTCTTTGGACACCAGCTCTTGTTTTAATTCTTAACTCCTTTATCTACTTAATTCTTGGGTTCTCCAACATCATAAGGTTATGCGACCTCCTTCATATAAATGGCCTCTAAAAGAACATATTTGACAAAGTAGTCGAGGAGTATGTGTTACAAATACAAGGAATATATGTCATCATACTAAGAAATTGAAATATCTACTGGGATTTATTAATGATAATTAGATACGCTACCTCAAAATATACATTTAGAAAAAACATACAAGGATGTTTAGGAAGTACCATCTTGTGGACCACTAGTATACACAATAGGAACTCTAGAACTAGGAACATTCACAAGATATTTCTAGAGCTTATCATGAACCATAATTTGTTCCATAGAGAAACATGGGTGCCAAGGTGCGACCTTTGAAGGCCAACTAACACTATCCAATCAAAGGGATAAACAATAATTTCAAACACATGATAGAGTTGATAACCTAAATAATATACAACTATAGACAAAAAAATATCCTCTTTTTTTGCTCCTCTTAGAAATTATAGTCTTCCCATCATTTTTTTTCATGATATTAGAATTTTGTTCCATATAAACTACTTACATAATTCCCTCTTGGGCAAGAAGTTAAACTACAATTGGGGGTAATGTTTGGTCTCATGTATGGGACTACGGCTAGATAATCATATAAATCACATGACCCCATTTGAGGTAGCCTCAATGATTACCACAAGGGATAATGACTTACTTGTGAATACTATCTAGGTTTAAACCGCCTTTTGGTCCTAGAGTAAGACATAAAATTGATTTTGACGGGCTTAGATATTGTCTTCCTTAGATGTAAAGAATTAGGTTAATGACCCAAGACCCAAAGCTTGTTGGGTCTTAATCTCCCTAACCCCCTAAGTAGATAGATAGACTACTATGTATTTCTATGTATGGATGCCATCTCTAGTAAATAAGGCCCATGTAATAGTGTGAAAGCAATATATGTAAGAAGGCTTACTAGAAGGTTCTGCCTAATAGAAATTTATTTCTCTAGAATGTTCCTAGGAGGTAAATAGTGTTATATAAAGAAGTAGAAGAAACATAATGAGATGTCTTTTGAAGTTGTTTGTAATTAGATATTTTCTCAATTTGAGGTTGCCCCCTGAAAGAGTCAAGTGAACATTGCTTTCATTAATAAAGGTATAACATTTTGTTGTTATTCTGGTTCTTTATTTGACTATGGGATATTTTAGTTGCAATATATATTTTATATGGTAAATTTGGGTAAAATATGCTATTTCTTCTCTGCATATTTCAATTTACTAATAAATAACACCACAAGTGGTATCGAGGCACTTTCCAGAACACATATTTTAGAGATTTTGTTTTTTTAATTTTAATTTTTAGGATATAAACATGTTCCAACATCTATAAATAACATAATTGTTTATCATTGAGTGCGTAAAATTGCAGTAGGGGAAGTATACACGTAGGAAATAAAACATGTTTCACTTGGTTGGACACCCTGTTGGTACCCCTTTGAGTAGTTCTATATTAGACAACACATGTATACACAATTTCACTTCCGCGTAACCTCAAGTATATTAGAAGTCCCCTAAGTTTCCTAAAACAAACTTTAGATAAGTTGATCAACCATGTATCTACTATAGTAGCATCAAGAACAACACTTAAGAAGATTACTCTCTAGTACCTATGTAATCAGGTAGTATGACTAAGGGTACGGTCAAGCCTCCTTAGTTATAGCCTTGAGAAATTAGGTTAAGTAACATTGCTGCACCCCACACATATGTAAATGTGTTGACCTACACAAAATAGATCTAGCTAAACAATGATACACACATTGGCATAGAGAATTGGAAAAGATGAAGAAGGAGAGAAAGAATGGAAAAAATTCTCATTAACCGTTGTGAATAATGAATAATTTACACATGATATACTCTGTATAACTCAATGAGTTAAAGTTGAGGTGAACCAAGTCGCCATAGTGGTGGCTAGAGTGATCTGGACACACACCAGCAGTTACGGGAGTGACCAACCACCTATTCTAGTCTCTAAGGCAGTTACGGGAGTGAACTGCCACCTAGTTGAGTTAACTAGTCAACTAGTCTTCAGTTAATTGACTAAACATAAAGTATTGAGGAGTTAACTTAAGGAATCAAGGCTAATGCGCCACTTTGGTGATGATACCAAGGTAAGGTCGAATTAGCATGGTGATGATCCCAATGCAACATCTAAATTCAACTCAACTAGTCAAATTGAAGTGTGAACTGAAAGAGAATATTCTCCAGGTGGAATATTCTCTCCTAAAATATAGGATACTAGATAATGACTAATAAACAAATAAAAACCTTAGGAAAAATAAATCCTAGGTGTGTGTGAAGTAACTCCAACACCCCCCCTGAACATCACTATGGTGAAAATAAAGATTGGGTCCCGGCAACGAGGCCATGTTAGGTACCCAAGTACAAAAGATACACTGAAAATAAAGTGAGGAAAGAGGGAAAACCTCATGGGAAACTCCCCCCCCTCAAGGTACAATGTGTGTAAAAAGAAGAACTACAGTTGCTAGGCAACTGTGTCCTTCAATCCAAGACGACCTCGCAGAGAATGGAATTTCTTCTCATTGAAGGTCTTGGTGAAAATATCGGTCGTCTGTTCTGCTGAAGGATAGAACTATAAGTCGATGATCCCCTCATGTACTAAGTCCTAGATGTATTGCATGTGGATCTTGATGTGCTTCATTCACTGCCTCTGAACTGGATCTCTATAGAACTTCAAAGTGCTCTGGTTGTCACACCAGATGACGATCAGCCGATGAAATTGAATGCCCAACTCAGTGAGAAAATGTTGTAGCCACATAGCCTGAATGGTTATGTTAACTACCCCTTTGTACTCTACCTCGGCTGAAGATAGAGAAATGACATATTTCTTCTTGCTCGACCAACAGATAGGCCCGGAACCAAGACTAAGTGAGTAACCATATGTGGACTTGCGATCAATGCTATCGCCAGCCCAATTAGAATCAGTAAACCCAATGAGATCTAATGTAGAGTCTGCTGCATAATGAATCCCAAAGGTGATGGTGCCCTGTACGTATCGAAGGATACGCTTTGCATCTTTCCAATGTAACTCATGCGGCTCCTGCATGAACCTGGAAACTGCGCCAACTACATATGAGAGGTCTGGTCTGGAGTGTGTGAGATACAACAAGTTCCACACTAGTTGTCTGTACAGTGTGCTATCAACCAGTGGAGTCTCACCGCTATCCTCAAGTTTGACTCCTGATAGGAAAGGATTCGGATCAGACTTGTAGTCTGTCATGTTAAATCTCTCAAGGAGATCTCGTGCATACTTGGCTTGAGACAGTTCGATGCTTGATGCATCCTGACTGATCTCAAGTCCAAGGAAGAAGTGTAGCAGACCCATGTCTGTCATCAAAAACCTGTCATGAAGAATCCTCTTGACTGCAACTATCGCTGAAGTCGAGCAACTGGTGATCAACAAATCATCGACATACATAACTAAAAGTAGAAGTGAATCATTCGTCCTGAGCATGTATACATTCGGGTCTGATTTACAACGTACAAAGTTCTGTGACAAAAGGTAGGAGTCCATCTTGGCACACCATGCCCTCGGAACCTTCTTGAGGACATAAAGTGACTTCTTCAGTTGACAGACCAAAGATGAGTCCTGCATAAATCCTTGGGGCTTCTCCATGTAGATCTCCTCAGAGATATCACCATGAAGAAATGCATTCTTCATGTCCATTTGATGGACTTCCCATCCCTTGGTTTCCACAATGGCAAGGGCCAATCAAATGGAATCCATCTTCACTATTGGAGCGAAGGTCTCATCATAGTCAATACCATGAACCTGCTGAAAGCCTTTGGTGACAAGACTGGGTTTGTATCTGTTGATCTATCCATCTGTTGCACTCTTGGTCCTGTAGACCCATTTGCATCTGACAAGTTTCCTCCCGGAAGGAAGGGGAACCAGATCCCAAGTCTGGTTCTCAAGGAGGGAGTTGTACTCCTTCTGCATGGCAGATTCCCAAAAGGGATTTACAGTAGCCTCACCATAAGACTGTGGATCTGAAGACTAAACCAAGAAAAGATGCCTAGAAGGCAATGGTTCATTGGTATTGAATGCAATAGGATTCTCCTCAAAATCAAATCGAGTCCTCCTAGTATCGGCTGGATCACCAACGAGATCCCCTACATCCTGAAGAGTAGTCTATGCCCACTTGGGCCTCTTCTCTGGCTCTGCAACTGCATATGGATGCCCTGACTCTACCTCTGACTGTACTGACTCTGAATCTGAATCATCTGAGTCCTCTGAATCAAAACTCTCGTCTAAAGAAGAGTCAGCATGTGCATGCTCATCATCTCAGACAGGTGGAAGAGTGAAGGTTTCTGCATGCGACTATTGAGGTACATGCGAGACACTTTCCTCGAATTGGAAACTACGCTCAATGATGAATCGGTCTGAGGAAAGATCAATAAGCCAATATCTCTTCACACCATTGGGGTATCCAACAAAAATTCACTCAGTGCTCTATGGATCAAGTGCCTTCCTCTTTTCAGAGGGAATCCGGGCCCATGCACGTGAACCAAAAATGCGAAAGTGGGCCACTTCCAGTTTGAGGCCGCTCCAAGCCTCGTAGGGGGTCTTATCCTTGACAGATCTATGAGGAGATTTATTTTGGATGTATGTTGCACAATTAAGTTCTTCGACCCATAGTCTCTGTGGTAGTGACTTTGCATGCAACATGCAAGATTCCATCTCCTTTAGAGATCTGTTTTTCCGCTCGGCTACTCCGTTTTGTTGTGGAGTGTAGGGAACTGTATGTTGCAATTGAATCCCCGCCTCATGGAAAAGATTATGAATCTCATGATTCACATACTCTCCTCCGTTATCAGTTCGGATGACTTTGATCTTCTTTCCATATTGTGTCTCAACCAAAGCTTTGAAATCTTTGAGGTGTTGAAAGACCTCGGATTTTTGCCTGAGAAAGTAGATCCAAGTAAAACGTGAGAAATCATCAACAAAAATGAGAAAAAACCTCACTTTGTTGATCGATGGATGTGGAAAAGGACCCATGAGGTCACTGTGGATCAGATCTAAAGGTGCGGAAGCTCGCTGACACTTTCCTTTGTCAAATTTCTCTTGAGGGTGTTTTCCAAGAACACATCCCTCACATACTCCCTTGGAGAAATGGATGTCTGGTAGACCATCAACTAATATATGCTTGCTAATTTGTTGCATGTATCTGAAATTCAAATGTCCAAACCTTTCATGCCATATCCTACTACTTTCATCAGCATGAGTAAGCAGTAAAGCAGAATCAGGTTCAATGAATTCA
>JZKD02S2273844.1:264174-275211 GCA_000966675.3 Picea glauca
TAACCAAAAATATTTGCATGTGAATTAGAGATGACGATGATGAGAGGAGGATCAACATTAACAGTAGCAGATCGAGGCGTACAACTTTGTACATGAGTGGAAGGATTGCGAGAGGGAGAGGGAGAATATCCATCACCCTATTACACCTCAAACACGTTCCCTTTTGATGAATTTTTACCTCAAATTTTATGAAGAGGCTACATCCCTCAGGGGTAACTCTCCATTTTTGCAGCAATTGATCCATCGTTGGATCATGATCGATGAACATTCAGGGTCGGTCCCAATCTATGGTATTGACCCATGGAGGAGGATATCTATTTTATCAATGGGTTGTTTAGGAGGGGGGGTGTTTGGACCAAGTTCTCTGATCTACCAATTTGCATTGTAGAAGAGATCCAACTAGCATATGTGAAAATATATTTCGGTCCAAAGATTTTTTCTTCCTTGAGATTCCAGGTTGTTGGTGGTCAACTATGGATAGATTCATTTGGTGCAGAGGAGGTTAAGTGTATGTCTTTTATTCTCTTGGAACTATAACACTCTTCCTATAATGGGCAATGCATTAGTTTCCCTTTGATTGTATTATGTAGACAATTTAGTGTAGAGGCCCCGATATATTAGGTGGTCGGAGATTTTTTTGAGATAGTTTTGTTTTGTGTTGGATCATCGTCACACCATTTTTTATGGGAGGTTATTTTCCCATTCTCGTCAAAATTATTTACATTATTTTTTGAGATATTTTATGCCACTCAACCGGAAGTACCTTACTTACCTCCTAGGCCTATGATTGATGCACATATGCGCATGTGGGGGATTTTTTTTCCCAAGAGGGGCTAGTCGGAGTGGCGTGTACTCCGAATGGTAGGGAGATATGTGACTTTTTGGATGGAGAGGAAAAGTATGTCCTCGATCTTGTACAATACCCTTATGTGGGGATGGATTAGAGAGGATTTCCACACATCCTATTTCTTGTAGCTTAGCCAACATATGAGAGAGGTAATATTATTGTTATGTTTTGATAAATCTAGTTTCATATTTTTTATGTATTTCTTAATGCACATGTAATTTATCGTAACATTTGGTTTCAATTATGTAATTATTATTATCTATTGTTTTGTATATGTTGGAACATATGTTGGGGATGAGCCTCCCCAAAAAGATGAGCATATGCAAGAGGCAATGAAGCAGCCTCCAATACATAGACTCGACTTGCCATCAGGAAGAATCAAAGAGTCCAATGTTGGTGTTGGCCATTGACCAAGTTTTGAGAATCCTTAGTCATGATTGACCTATTTTGGGACTCCGACGAGCTGGCGAAGATGGAGCACAAGTCAAAGCGTAGATCGCGGGATCTTGGCCCCTTTTTAGGTATTTTTGGGTTTTGGACTATGTAATGGGTATGGGGATGTCGGCCCATGGGTTTACCCATGTTTAGGCCCATTTTGTAATGTATAAATAGAATTCTAGGCGATGTAAGAAGGGGGAGAAGAAGGGTTTTTTTGGTACCGTTTTGAGTGCTAAGTACATAGTGTAAATGCTTCGTGCATGTTATGTTGAGAACTTGCAGAGATAAGTGAAAGTGATTGTAAGAGACTGTGAAAAGGCTTTGTGCTGTGACCTAGCTCGGGGAAGGAGGATATAGAAAAGTGTGCACAGATCTCCTGTCCTATGCAGAGTAAGATCTCATGGATTTGTGCATGTAGTTGATTGACAAGAGATAATAAATAAGAAGAAGAGTTGGTGGACGTAGCTCCAGGCTGGGGGTGAACCACGTATATGTTGTGTTATGGTTTCTTTGTGCATTGTGAATGTTTTATGGCTTATATGATTAATACTTAGTGTAATGATGTATGCTTAGATGAATATGATAGCTCAGTGCCTAAGGATGTGAATGAATGCTAGATCTAATCTGTTCCCTTATGCTAAGTGCTTCTATATGTTAGATCTGGAAGAATATTGTGTTGCTATGTAATTAGGATTTATATGCGCCATGAACTAAGGTTAAATATTGATGAATAATGACTAGTAAGTGCTCTATTAAGGTGTCATCATCACAGATCTATGTCCCAGCTAAGGTTGCATACATCTGAGTCCTGCAACCACCCTTGCCTCTACCTCGGGTGAGACTTCATCTGCTTTGCAAGTGTTGTTGAAAGGGTCAGTAGTTAGGGTTTTTTTGGTGTGTTGTTGTAGCGTTGAACCCTGGGTCTGCCCCTGTGAGAACAAATGGTTCTGTTGTCAGGACTGAAATTGTGATTATTGGGAATTGAAGGAAAATGAAAGCTCTATGTGAAGATCTGAATTGAAACTGTGATTGTTGGGAACTGAAGGAAAAGAAAATCTATGTGTGAAGATCTGAATTGAAACTGTGATTGTTGGGAATTGAAGGAAAAGGAAAGCTCCATGCAAAGATCTGAACTGAAACTGTGATTGTTGGGAACTGAAGAAAAGAGAAATCTTTGTGCATATATTTGTTTCCTTAGTGTGCAGTATTCTACTTGACTTGTGAAAGCTATGTTCTAAGAAGAGAAGTCAGATCTGAAGAAAAGAGGTAAGATCTTGAAGCTTTGTGCTCTGATAAGGGTAAGAACAGTGAAAAGTTTTGACTGAAAATATAATATAAGTGGAAATTTTTGTTTCGAAAGTATGGATCTAGGTATGTTTGATAAATTTTGTCCTAGATTGAAAACTTGGGCACAACTAGAAGAAAGAAGATTTGATATGAGTAGATCTAATAGAAATAATGAAAGATATGTTATTCCTATGCATAGAAAGAATGTTTGGACTAACAAATGGATGCAGGATCCTAGGAAGAATTTTTTGGAGGTTAGCTACTATGATCCTAGTGTGCAGTACAGGAAGGGTTGGGGATCATTTCAAAGAAAGAGAAGAGTAACCCTTTGTTATAATTGTAGAAGACCGAAACATCTTGCTAAGGAATGCCCTGGTATAAGACCTAGTTGTCTTTGTTGTAAAGCTATGGATCATGAAGTTTTGGATTGCCCTAGAATGATTGCTAAGGTTGAAAGAATGAATATGAGACAAGAAAATCCTGAGAAAGGTCAAGAAACTAAGACCATGGAAAAACCCCAGAAAGAATCAGAGACTATATTACTGTAAATGAAAGAAACCCTGAATGGTCACAAAAATATCAACTTATCATAGATCTTCAAAGAAAAAGAATGCATAGAAACAAGAATAGGAGACTTCGACTGTGTTCTGGATGAGGAAAAGCAAGTGAATATCATGACATAAAGAACTTGGGAAATTCTAGGAAAGCCTGCTATGAGTCTTTTGTTGGGAGGAATAAGATTATTTAGAGGAAAGTTGATAAACCTATGTGGAAGACTCACCCATATATCTATGAGTGCTCATGGAACTTTGACAGAGGAATATTTTGAGGTTGTTAAATTTGTTGAGAACAACGCCCCATTTGTTATATTACTAGGAAAAAAATTGATTGAGAAGGATCGGGCCAGAAGAAAAGAAGGGGAAGCCCTAGAACAGAAGAAGCAAGAATTAAAAGATTTCATGACTAGGAGGATAGCGCACTTGGTTGAAGAACAGGAGAACATATCGAAGATGTTCAGAACCAGGAACTTGGATGTCGAAGTTGAAAGAACACAAGAAGACTCACAGAAGAGTGGATCACCTACCCCAGATAGAGAAGAAGTCTTAATCTCTAACCCTATGAAATCATATCAACAACACGAATTTGTTATGCCAAAAGGAGATGGGAATCAAAATGGAACGAGGAATACAAAGAAGAATATTACAGGGAAGAAGGCTAGAAAGCTCAGTAAGAAGAGAGCAAAGTTGCAGAATGTTCTGGAGGGGACTTCGCAGAAGGAAGTTTGCAAAACTGGAACTTCGTCAGGATATCAGAACAATGCAACATGGAACTTCGCCATGGCGAAGCAATATAGTCGTTGAAAGTATTATAACCGTTAGCACGATGCCCCGAATGGTTAGAACAACAGTTGTGGCCAAAAATCTCGCCTTCAGACCATTGGGACCGCGCCAAAATGGACAGAAATGCATTGATGAAGGCCTCTTGTCCATTGGAGAGATCTGTTACATCATTGTTTACTTATTTCGTCGATTGTTGCACCAAGAACACTTTCGCAAATTGTATCAGAGAGAACTCATTACTACCACGTTGTTTACTGAGATTGACACCTATTCTATTTCTTTGAGCACTCATTCATCCACCTGAGTTATCTGTCTAAGCGTGCATGTCGGACGAGCTCAGTGCCACAAAGAAATTCATCAAGGAAGTTCTCATCGATCTAATGGTCGAGAAAGTAATGTTCGTAGGTATTCAAGCTTCATTGATGCGAGGAGTGCAAGCCTCCTCATTGAATGCTCGTGGATCAGTATCGTCCCAAGCTACAACAAAGAAGAGAACCAAGCACCAAGATGACTTGGCAAACGCAAAGTTACTCCCGACTATCTTTCCCAACTACATCCCGCCTTTGGCTGGCGCGGTGAGTCATGATAGTGTCCTGAGGGACTTTGATTACACCATGGTTACTACGTACCTCTCAAAGGGGATACATGCAGTTAGAACACAGCAAGAAAAGATCACGACGTTGAAGTTCAGTGACTTCAACCTAGGGGACCGCAAGAATCACAGTATGCTCGCCCCGCACAGATACCTAGCTAAGATGAAGGGGAAGAACTCAAAAATAATCCCCCAACCATGGACTATGAACCTTGCACAGTCCACCATCCTAAGTGTGATGAAGATCCCACATTTTGGAAGGAACCAGGAGGTTAACGCGTGTGTTAAGATCATGTTGGAATGTTATCATGGGGGCTACCTATGTCTACAACGATGCATCACAATCGATCTGACGCTAATCCATAGGATCACCGGATTGAGCATACAGGGACCTGACCCACAGGAATTCTCCCCAGGGAAGGCTATAGACTGCGCATTGGCACAGAGGATGAAAGACACATACGACGATGTAGAAAAGGGAATGTGAGGCTACAAGGTAGCTTCCATATAGAATAGCACAGTATGCTTGGCCTGCCAGTTGATCGCAGGAAAGATCGTGAGAAAGAACAGACCTGCACAGGTCACATGCTTCATTGTTGACCTCACCAAGAAATGTGTAGAAGGACTCCAGATGAACTGAGCGAAGTACCTAGTCAACCAGCTAGAATTGGATTGTTGCGAAGCTCAAGATCAGGGCTATGAGTTCCACTTTAGCTAGCTCCTAATCCTCATCGTGTTTACTACTTGGGAGATGCCAAAAGGTGTGACCTTCCTGAACATTGAGCCATTCGAGCTGCTCACTAAGAAGTTCTCCACGCTCTAGTACTCGAGCGATATGGGAAAACAGTGGCAATCAAACACAGTATTCCACATGTACTATTTCCAACTAAAGAGGGCTATTGAAATTGTCCCTCGCATGATGCCAAACACCCTGCATCGGTTCAGACCTCTCATAAAGTTTTGTGTAGATCGACACTTCATTTATATCATTGTGTGCGCAGATGAGCATAAAGAAGAGCTTCAATCATAAGCTCACAGAAGAGGACCTCGAAGAGATAACTAAGGATTGGTTTGCAGAGCTCCTTCTCCCTGTTGACCCCGCAGAAATGTCTAATCTCGAAATAATTGGCATCCCAGAGACCACTCACGAAGAGTATGATACACCTGAACCTAGCATAAGGAAGAAGGCTGAAGAAGTACAAAACCTGAGCAGTGCACCAAAAGAAACTGCTTCAGATTCACTTGGCTGAGGAGGTGATGACGAAGTAGATCAAGAAGGGACCAATGGGAAAGAATATTAGCAAAAGCAAGGTGAAGTCACACTGCCTAGGAATCCATTTGATGAAGTTTATCCCTCCAAGAAAAGGAAGGTTTCCCCCATGAAACCTACCTTGCGGAAGAAATCCAGAGCCACCAAGACTAAGTTGCAGACTGTGATCACAATCAATGAATTTGACTTCATCATCACAGTCATATCAGATGCTCCATAGGAAGTCTTGCAGAAACATGAAGCCAAGTAGGATGATATGTACGACAGAATTGAGGTTGAACTCAGAGGGGTACAACAGACCCTTCACTCTAGCCACACAGTATTCATTGGGACCCCACCATCAGAAGCATCAGAGTTGGGATATGAACATGGCCAACTCCGCAGACTAGATGATGCAACTAAATCTCACCTTCGTCGAGTGCAACAAGAGAAATAACAGGCCACGGGGGCCCTGAATCAAGCCCAAGAGGAAATGGTAGAGCAACGTCAGGTTGCACAAAAGGAGAAGGAGGACCTTCAAACCAAGTGTGAAGAAGAGAGAGCCCAGATTAAGCAAGAAAAAGAGCAGTTTCTCATAGAACAGCTCAGATTCAAAGAAGCAATTGACAGAGCACTTCACTCTGTGATGGGCTTAGAGCCAAAGGTAGAAGACCCAGTGGAGCATCAAGTAGTGCAGCTCACGGAAGCCATCCAACAACTTCAACATAGAATCACATATCTGGAGATACGAACAGTGCCCAACACTCCATAGGATGTGTGAGATCAAAGAGAAGCAACTTCTCAAAGCGCAGTTGAGAGAATCGAGGCCCTCGCCTTGGAATGTAAACAATTAAGTGATCACAGTGCCCAGACTTATGAGCGACTCACTGAGGATCCTGAATTGAAGGCACTGGAGTCACAACTCCAGGAGGCAAAGAAATAAGCAGAAACAATATAGGCATAGTTGAATCCCTTGCCAGCAGTCGAGAGGATGAAGAAATCCCAAGAAAAACACACTTCTCAATTGCAGTCCCACACCATTCAGGGAAAAATCACGGAATTTACTCAGAGGCTCCAACCAATTCAGGACGAGGCTTACCAACTATTCATGGAGATTGAAATCCGAGAAGAAGAACTGGATCAAGTTGCCACTACAGTTGAATAGTTCTTAGAGGGACCTGTCAATGAAGTAGTTATCCAAGAGTTCGTCGAGCAAGAGGCCTTGGCGCAGGAACAGGTCGATGCAACTCAAACCATGCTCGAGGCTTTTGAAGTAGAGCTACCCAGATCAGATTGACTCGAGATGAGTCACAAGTGAGTGTTGGGGGCTTGTTGGCCCTTGACCAAGTTTTGAGAATCATTGGTCATGATTGACCTATTTTGAGACTTTGACAGGCTATCAAATATGGAGCACAAGTCGAAGCGGAGATCGCGAGATCTCAGCCCCTTTTTAGGGATTTTTGGGTTTTGGACTATGTAACATGTATGGGGATGTTGGCCCATGGGTTTACCCATTTTTAGGCCCTTTTTGTAATGTATAAATAGAAGTCTATGCGATGTAAGAAGGGGGAGAAGAAGGGTTTTTTTGGTACCGTGTTGAGTTCTAAGTAAAGATTGTAAATGCTTCATGCATTCTATGTTGAGAACTTGTAGATTTAAGTGCAAGTGACTGTGAAAAGGCTTTGTGATGTGACCTAGCTCGGGGGAGGAGGATCTAGCAAAGTGTGTGCAGATCTCATGTCCTATGCGAAGTAAGATCTCATGGATCTATGCATGTAGCTTATTGATAGAACATAACAAAAGAGAAGAAGAGTTGGTGGATGTAGCCCCAGGCTGGGGGTGAACCACGTATATGATGTGTTATGGTTTCTTTGTGCATTGTGAATGTTTTATGGCTTATATGGTTAATACTTAGTGTAATGATGTATGCTTAGATGAATATGATAGCTTAGTGCCTAAGGATGTGAATGAATGTTAGATCTGATCTATTCCCTTATGCTAAGTGCTTCTATATGTTAGATTTGGAAGAATATTGCATTGCTCTGTAATTAGGGTTTATCTGCGTTGTGAACTAATGTTAAATACTGATGAATAATGATTGTTAAGTGCTCTATTAATGTGTTATTATAACAGATATGTGTCCCAGCTAAGGTTGAATACATCTAAGTCCTGCAACCACCCCTGCCTCTACCTCGGGTGAGACTTCATCAGCTTCACAAGTGTTGTCGAAAGGGTCGGTAGTTAGGGTTTTGTCGGTGCGTTGTTGTAGCGTTGAACCCTAGGTCTACCCCTGTGCCAATAGTTGGGTATGTATTATATTCTTTGCAAGATTGATCCCATGTACTGTACATTGATATGGGAGCAAGTGGGGGGGGGGGCTAGGGTCCCCCCTATAAGGGGGCTCGGGGATGAAGCCATCAAAAAAAAAAATGATGGTATTTTGCGTTCATTTTTGGCATTTTTTTGCGTCTATTTTTTGGTGGTTTTTTAGCACATGGTTTTTGTTGATATTTTTCTAATTCTGGTCAAGGAATTAGGGTTGTTGACTAATCTGGTTCAATGAATCAGGGTTTTTGGATGTCGTTGGATCCTATATATATTGTATTGTAAACAATGAATAAATATGATGAATAAAGAATATTAGAGGTGTGGCTCTAAACATGTTGTTGGTTTTCCCAGTTTGGGTTTCCAGGGAAAAAATCTATGGGTAATGTGTGTGCGTGTTGTTACGAGGAAAATATCTCTATGGCTAGGGTAAGCCACAACATACGGAAATGAGTATAGACATCAACTCTATTCTCAAGTATGCTATGTAAACAAATATTCTAGCAAGACAAGATAAAATGCCTACTTAGTCTAGACGTTCGATGAATTCCATCGTTGAGCACTTGACCCAAAGCAATATACCTGCAACTAGTCCTCAAAAACCAAGAAAAGCAAGCATATGGTGATAATAAATTATTTTAGCGCATTCAATAGCATAACCCATTAATAAACATGACAAATACACCCATGGAATAATAATTCAAATATTTACAAGATATCAATTGGATGGGAAAAAAATATTTCTATTAATATATGATTAGTTGAAGCGAAAATGTTATAGACTTCTGTGTCGGCACGGTTCAGAACTGAGAAACTAAGTTCCTTCCAACTAACTTCAATCCTCCACCAAAGGAAATCTCATAAAAGAGAAACACTGAGGTTATCAATCAATAAGGGAAGAGCTTGGGGGTTGAACACTGTGTTCAGAGTTAAAGGACAAAGGGATGCAGACTCAATATGAAGTAAATAATTTCTCCAGGGTAACGTTGCTCTCAAAGTTGAATTCTTTCTCCCTTTTTCCATAGCTCGGAATTGGCCCATTTATAGCCTTCAAATGGAACTGAAGGGCCAAGTCGAAATGTTTCCATTATATGGAAGGCCAAGGATCATAGATCTCTTGTCGTGACATGGAAACCCGACATTAATTTTCATTTTTTGGCACAAATTTCAATGTACGTGGGTTGTACTGGTGCATCCTGCGTATACACATGTTGTATAGTAGGAAAGATGCATACATATGGAAAAATATGTATTTTTAACTCTGGGATTAACAAACAGGGATGATAAGTCTGCATGGGGAAATGGAAAAAGTCCTTATGTGCAAGATTGCATAGGGTGAGGCAAATATTTCTATAACAAATGCCCCCTAATGTGTGAGGTTAGAGGAGTATCTGCGATGGCCAAAATACATTATAAACAACCCATAAGTTGAGTGATGGGGAACCAACTGGAAGAACTAGTTGCTCATTACATTCTACACTGACTTTGCATACATGGATGCCAATAGAATTACACTGCATATCGATGTGAAAATATACCAAACAACTGTTTGTGTCCATGAATAGGAAAATAAAATGCGATTACATGCCAAAATATGTCACAGTATCGAACAACGCCCAGTAGAACCAGTCTCAAAACCAATCTAAAGATATTTGTATACAATGGAGTACAGTTTGATCTGCCATGATCACTGAATTCATATAGGTACTAGTAAAATGAAAATGAAGCAACGACTAAGGAAAGTTGTGGCCACGTACTGATGTCTTCAAGTCTTCTACACAATCTGCCAAGGGTGCAAGTCTACATCATGTGAATAAAGGAGTTGAGGTCGAACACAATGAAACATTGTTTGATTACCAGTCATCGAGGTATACGGTTAACAAACGCGAGACAACCTACCGATAATAAAAGTAGGTATCAAGGCACCGAGTACATTATTACAAGTGTGAATAAATGAGCTGGTGTTGAACACCTAAAGAATCCATCGATCAGGAGACATTGATGTATTCCCAATTGTCGATGGCGAGAGAACCTGCCACTAATGACTACAAGCCTCAAGGTACTCATAAGACTCTAGGTCATGTTTCCAGAATAGATGAACTGAAGTCGATGGAAGGAAACCCACTGAAAGGAGAGCATTAAGGCATCTCTCATCAGTTATCACGAGGTACAAAGCACGAGCTTCATGCTTTGGAGGGAATCGAACGAAGGACATGTTTACGAACCAATGACCCTGTGCATCTTTCACGTGTGCCAAGTGCAAGTGGTATACGAAAAAGACCATATGAATAGTAGTCAATGATGAAAACTACTAACAAAGGTGAGGAAACCACCAATAAGGCTAATGGCCTCCAAGACACTACAATAATCCCAATGTGTGAATAGATGTCTTATCGTCGAACATAAGGGAAACCACCTAGTCAACGACCGATGATGAAATGTTGACTGTTGGGTTCAAGGTCACCTACCAATGATGAAAGTAGGACCAGGCATTACCCATGATTTTGGTCGTTATGATGATGTATTGATGATGGTGTACTCAGGCTCTTCATTAGAACTTTCTCCTGAGAAAGGTTACTTTATTCTCTTTCCAGAAATATCATTTTTGAGGAAGGTTCGCATGTTGCCAATATATTTTCCTGCGAGAATGAATGATTCTCACAGGCTACCTTAAGCTAGGGTGCGAGAAGTTTGCACTGTGTATAACTACTAGGGTGCGGACACTTTCTAAAGAAGGGAAAAAGATGAATTCTCGAAGCTTCTAGAAGGGAATCTTCTAGAAGGATGAGATGGCATTCAAATGATTATCTAAGTACTGGATTCCCTGATATTTTGGGATTATTATTATCCAAGTAACTAATTCATTCTCTCCTATATATTGAGTGAATTCTCATGGAAAAGGTTAGAGGCAAGAGAAGCAAACAAGCAAGAGATTTATTGGAGAATTAGTGAAAGATTG
>JZKD02S2273844.1:293730-317167 GCA_000966675.3 Picea glauca
TTATACATGATCTAGATATTTTTCATTGGCTAAATATTTAAAAAAAAAAATGGATTCTGCGGTTCTCGCAGGTGCCTCATTTGCACAGTGAGAACACCTCACAGGTGGCTCAAGGCTCACCTGCGAGAACACATCATTCTCGCAGGCCCCGTATGGGTTGCCTGCGAGAACGCCTATGTGCATGTAGGGTTCAAAAAACAACTTGAAACTAAAAATTAACCAGTGAGATTCAAATTTTAAACTATGAAAATGTCAAGAATGAAGAGATTACCTTAATGCAACAAACGGCTCGTCAAATGGTCTCCTGAAGATCCCGAAAATTAACGCCAAACTCGGAGGGTAAAATGGGGGTTTTGGAGCTCAATAGTGAAAATGTGAAATGATATGGTAAAAATGTTTATTTACTCATTTAATTTACTTTTTACTATGTCATTTTGGGTTTTTATGCTTATTTATTGCTTAAACTTAATCCCTAATATCGAGATGAGTGTGATGACTTGCAGGTGTGATAACATTGATGATTACATACAAGGATATGGACATATTTTACTTCGTTATGGTGTGTTTTTTATTATTTTTCATGGTTTTTACATAAAACCTCGAGCATCGTTTTTGTCCGTTCTTATGCTCGTAAATACAAGAGAACGTGATCGAGCATAGTTTTATCACTTTTTCGGGCTCAAAAAGGTTATACGAAAAAGGAACCCCCCTGGAGTCCTCTTTAATCTCTTTTCAGACTCTCTAAACATGAAAAGATCGTCGAGCGACCTTCCTATTTTCACGCTCGCTAAAGTATTTGAAGTACGCATCTGGTGAGCGATAATTTCTCTCTTTTTTAGTCTCGTCCAGACTATGTTACAAAAAAGGAACTGAGAGAGTTCTCTTTTAAGTGTTTTTCCAAACTCTATAATCTTGAAAAACCTTCGAGTTTTCTATCTCTGGACTTGTTAACAAACATTGACAGACCCGTGATGGGACCGAACCACTCCTTCTTAGGGTTCGTTAAAAATACTCTGAGGGACTCGTCCAAAGGATGAGATTATATCAACAAGCATATGTGATCCTCTTCAAGCTTGCGTAAAAATAAAGAGGTACTTTCTAGAAATGGTGGGGGAAAATTTGGGAAAGGGATATGTTTCATCTTCGTATTGATTGGCAGTAAGTGTCGCTCTTGAACATGACACCCCCATTCATCATTTGAAGCTGGTTTGGGAAATCCATTTGTCTCTCTTTCGATTGATTACAAGGTCATTTCATGTGTCGTCTTTGAGTCAATGCTGCCAATTCATTTATCGTGTCGTTCATATGTTCAAGAGAAGTCCATCTGAAACCTATATTGAGTCGGCCATCTGCAGTTATCCATTCTCTCTGTGTCATCCTTCCCTGTGTCCATTCCAATTTGCAAAATGCTCTGTTTCACCTTCAAACTATGTTATTTATTTCATGTCATTGATGGGGGATACATCAAGGCCCTCCTGTGACGAGTTTTGTTCCGTCGACTTCAGCACATTATCTGGAATCAAGACTTAGAAATTATTTAGTACCTTGGAACTTGCATGCCTCAATGGCAGGTTTCCTCGCTTTCGACAGTGGGTTTACATCATTGACCTCTGATCGAAAGATTCCATCGGGTGTTCAACATCAACTCATTTATTCACATTCGATAGATTGTACTATGGTACCTTGGGAGTCATTGACATCATTGGTGATTTCCCTCGCACTTGTTAACGGTTTCATCAATGACCAGTAATCAAGTGGTTTCTACCATGTTCGACTTCAACACATGTAATCACATGGTTAGATTCGTACTTTAGGGGACGAGATTGAAGACCCTGGATATTATCTTTGTGATCTAGGATGCGATGGAGTATGTATAATTTGTGACACATAGATCCACTGTGTATGTTTCGTGGCTATGTCATCTTGATTGGAAATTTCTCGCATAGATCCACAATGTATTCCAGTGGCTATGCTACATTTTGATGGCATGGATCCACAGTGTATGATTGGTGGCCATGACCCATGTATACAATGTCATCAGTCTGTTATCTGAGTATGGGAATGTCTACCTCAGAATTGATATATATGGTTCTATACAGATGCTTGATTGTTCGCAGGTTTTTGATTAGATGTGCTCCTGGTTCTTGACACACACATACAGCTTACAAAGTCTATCGACTGTCACCGGTTCCACCCTCAGACTTTGGGGGGAATTCTATTACCCATGATTTTGTTCATCATGATGATGTATTGATGATGGTGTACTCAGGCTCTTCATTAGAACTTTCTCCTGAGAAAGGTTACTTTCTTCTCTTTCCAGAAATATCATTTTTGAGGAAGGTTCGCATGCTGCCAATATATTTGCCTGTGAGAATGCATGATTCTCGTAGGCTACCTTAAGCCAGGGTGCAAGAAGTTTGCATTGTGTATAACTACTAGGGTGTGAACACTTTCTAAAGAAGGGAAAAAGATGAATTCTCGAAGCTTCTATAAGGGAATCTTCTAGAAGGATGAGATGGCATTCAAATGATTATCTAAGTATTGGATTCCCTGATATTTTGGGATCATTCTTATCCAAGTAACTAATTCATTCTCTCCTATATATTGAATGAATTCTCATGGAAAAGGTTAGAGGCAAGAGAAGAAAACAAGCAAGAGATTTATTGGAGAATTAGTGAAAGATTGTGTGAAGGATTGAAGCTACAACAGCTAGAGAATTCCAGCAACGTCATCAAAGGTGGTTGATCTTCTTCATGCAAGTGAGCAAGTGTGTGTGTCACAGCCAAGGGTCATCGAAAGGAAGTTTGCAACATCAAGGATCAGGTTGTAATCTGTACTTTCCATCAATATGATATAGTAATGTGTCCATTTCCCATAAAGTTAATTCTACTTTATTGTATAACTCCTTGATCATATACATAGATTGACTGTTGAATAGATTGTACCTTCTTCACTTCGGTTGGTTTGTATTGTTTCGATCTTAAATGTACAAGAGAACTGGAGTGAAGAAGGAGCAACAAAGATCAAAGGAAGCAATCATAAGGTATGTTCTTTAATCGAACCTCCTAGTACATTCAATAGCTAAAATCTAGGGAAAGAGTATCATTCTATCTTGTTTTGTTCTAGATCCAGGTGGATCTAGGGAGATCGGTTTGTGTCCGCACTTATGGATTTATCCAAATAACACCAGGGTGTGTGATAAGACTAAAATATCATGTGATTCTGAGAAAAACTGAGGGTATGGCCAACATGAAAAGTCAAGAGTTATGAGAAATGGTCGACACATGTTGATAGACTTCCTTTGAACAAGAGCATGAGACATATGGAAGACTCTGGCAGCATAGACTCAATGATGAAACCATGATATGCATGAGGCATCAATGAAATTCTCTATAGGGACTGGAAGAGTAACCAATTGGTAGAGAAGACTTTGTAACGAGCTCAGCTTCTTAAGGCCATGCTAATCCCAAAATTATGATGACAAATGGACTCAATAACTTTGTAGTTTTTTCAAAGGCGACACAACTACTGCCAATATAAGATAATATTCCCTTCCCGCTCATCGTTTTTTGTTTTTTCATAGACAAATGAATGTTATGGTACAGAGGAGGAAACGAGTGTCGCAAGTAAGAAAAACTAGTTCCAGCAGTGGAATATACCTATGCTCAATGCAAGGAGATGCATGCGGGAGATGGACACTCGGGGGAATGTTCCCTTCTAGGTATAGGGTGTCAAATTGCGAAGGATATAAACGAGGCTCTGTTTGGTTGAGGATGCAAAATCTGCTGGGGTAAACGGTTTATAACGCAAAGCAAGAACCGACTATAGGCTCAATACTACAAGCAAAGGCATGAGATGCAATCACAAATTAACGCCAAAAAATGTCCTTTTTCATGGAATTTAGTCTACTTGGTGTGAAAAAAAAGATAAACTTGGGCCAAATAGACGTCCTTTCAAATCCAATTTGCAAGTGTGAAAGAGACAAGTTCACTCAACAATCTTTTCACTTTTTGAAGACAAGTTGGAAAAGAGATTAAATTAAACTCGGTTGGGAGTCCTCTAGGTATAAGGCAACATGTTTATAAGTGAGAAATGAGGCTCAACATAAATTTTTGTACTAGATATAAGGGACTCATAGTCCTATGGAAAAAATCTATGCATGGGCACCAAATGAAGTAGGGGATCTAACTAGGGAACCCATGTTTGTTAAGTCTCTACCACTTGATAACGACACTACTTATAGCAGATGGAAGGTTCTGTGTCGCAAAAAATGGGTTCGTACCTAAGGCATAAAAAGTGATAGTTATAAGATGATGAAAAAATGCATGATGGAATGGATACTTATCCTATATGTTGGGTAATGAAAATACATGCCCATGGTGATGAACGACCAACATAGCATTGAAATCTGTAAGAATCCCTGGTGAAAACTACAAAAACCAACTCAATCCACCTTTGTATTAGTCCATTAGGCGAAAAAATGACTCAAAACTATAGAAAGTGGGTAAAAATTGTTATAAATAGTAACAAAACCAAAAATTATTGTGTCATTTTGACTTTCTACCCAAATAGTGAAAATTGGAACAAATTACCTTTGAGACTCAACTGGTGATTGCGGGAGCGTCAGACAATGAAATCAGAAACCGTCTAGACCAGGTAATTCCTCTTCCCCTCCTCTTCCTTTCTAGTGGATTAAATTTTTAAATTAGGTTTCAAATTTTGAGTAAATTAGGGCGTAAATTGGGTAACTTGGTGTACATAGTCTGCCACTTATCAAGTCGCGTATAAGATGGGTTATACGTGACTGTGCAAACTGCAGGGCACGTATACCCATCCCTATACATGACTGTAAGTGAAGCATCTCATGTACAAGTCCATAATCAATAACTTATATGGTTTCTAACTCAAATTTTGACTTTTATCTATCAAGATGGTGCTAGAATGGAGAGAAAGGGAGCACGAGGAGGTAGATGTTACTGTGGACCGAGATCTGGGAGCCCAAATGGCCTTAAAAATATGTGGCTTATATAAATTTTGGGCACTCAAAGGGATGAGGGCCTAGGTGAGGTTTCTTGAGATGCTTGTGGGTTACTGGGACCCTGACAGTGAAAGCTTCAACCTCGATGGGAAACCATTAAGGATTGAAGTAGAGGATATCTACTTTTTGACTGGATTATCACATTGGGGAGACGTTGTAAACCTCAAATCACGAGGAGAAGGGCAAGGAATGAAAATAGAAGAGTACATAGATGCCCACTATGTAGCAGGGACTCCGAAGTTCGGGAGTCAACTCCCTATCCGAGCGATAAACAATCTCAGCCTTAATATTTTTGTCCTCGTGTTGATCAGGACCACAGGATCGGCTCCATTGCACCAGGAATCGAGGTCGCTCATGTTCTATGTTATAGAGTGCTTGAGACCCACAGTATATGATTGGTGTACCTCACTACTAGAAAATATGAAGAGCTAGTTGACAGAGTGCAAACAGGGTAGCAAGAGGAACTTCAAGTTTTCCTCTATCTTATGCAGTTTTTTCTTCAAGCGAGTTCAAGGTTTGGGACCTAGAGTTGAGATTCTTCCAAGAGGACCTCACGATCCAGCCATGGCACGATGGATCGAGGTAATTAGACGACAGGGGGGAGGTAGGGTGCCCACACTCTACAATGAGGATGTCTTCTACTGGTGGTAGCAAAAGTTAATTGCTCTGGATGACTATCCCTATGAAAGGATCAACTTTAGAGGGGATCTAGACATGCCACTCACACTAGGGACCACCTACGGGGACATAGGTATGTCAAATGTTTTTAAGTATTTCATTTTTTTGTATTTTTGTATAGTAGAACAAAAATATTTTTGGATGATGCTTAAGTACTAACTAGACACTTGTGTAATGTAGACATGGGTCCACAACGGCTGGAAGGGCTTCCTCGACATCATCAGAGGAACCGAGGAGATGAGGCGGCAGGAGGAGACTCTGAGAGATTCCTTCAAAACGTGTAGGGAAACATGTCTCGTTTGACTCATAGGATTTTGATGGTTCAGGTAGAAGATCTATCGGAAACCATGCAACAACAATTGGTTGGTGTGCCCAGAGCTTGGGTGCGACTCTTTTGGCATCTCACAAACACCGTAGTTTGTTACCATGACACACATCTAGATCCACATGCATATATGTCATGGATATTGTAGTATTGATTGTATATGTGTATTGAGGGTATTAGCCTCAATTGCGTACTATAAACACCATATTTTTTAAATATATATAAAACATGGATCTTCGTATTTTCTTATATTTACAATGTGTACATTGATGAGATGGTTTTCTTTTCTTTAGTTATGTGACAAATGCCAATCTAAAATTTAATTAGCATACGCATCGAATATATGATTAGAACTCCTAGGAATGTGATAATAAGTAATAAAATCAATCTGTCATTCTAAAAGACGTACCCGTAGGAATCGTCGGAGTAACGTAGGATCACGCACGTGATAACTGTCGTTCAACTGACATACTACTAACTGGGAATCCAGGAAAACTTCTAAAGAGAGAATACCATGTGAGATAACATCGCACAAAATTTCTATAATGACGCTATATTCGACCACATTATTCGTGAATGGCCCTAAGCATACACCACTTGAAGACACCAGTAGACCCTCGGGTGAGTAAACCACCCAAGTGACGGAAGCCAAGTTATGTTTATGATGATTGGCTCCCTCTACAAATCCTAGGTAGACCAAAGACTCCGTTGACATCCTCCAACCAAGGGAAAACTCGATAAGCAAGTTGAGGATAAAAAGAAAGGGAAAAGATATATACACTAAATTACATTAGTATACAAAGAGTTTCGCCCGAGCTCGGGGCTCAAGCGCAATATATTTTCAAGTAGATCCCATTCCTTGGCTCGGCCAACATATTCCCTTCATAATATTCTAATTCATATGCTCCTTTTTCTAAGACACGTCGCACGATATAAGGAACGTTCCACGTGGGTTTAAACTTGCCTGCCCCCAGTGGTTCTTTGGATTGATCATATAAGAGGACCAAGTCACCCTCAACGTACAACCTAGGATAGAAATATTTATTGTACTAGACCTTGACACATATTTTGTTCGCCTCAATAGTCGTAGAGGCGTCTTGACATTGCTCATCAAGACTCTCTAGGTGTACAATGTGTCGCTCGATATCGAAAGTGTCAGGTAGGAGCGTGATTGCCAACTTAAGAGAAGGGATTTCTCATTCAAAATGTAATATCGACTCCACACCGTGTACTAACTAAAAAGGGGAAAATCTGGTGGCAATCTTGATCGAGGTTCGGTATGCCCAGAGTGCGGGATATAGCATAATGTGTCAGTTGGACTTACTCTGGCTAACAGTTTTTTGTAAAATGGTCTTGAGAGACTTGTTGATGGCCTCTACTTATCCATTTACCTGGGGGTAATAAGGAGAAGAATGACCATGTCTAAACACCATCTTAGATGTTAGTTCTTCCATCATTTTGTTCTGAAAGTGACTACCATGATCAATGACAATCTCACTCAGGATATCGAACCAGGCGATAATTTGATTGAATACGAAGAAGGCGGAAATATTCCCATCAGATTTAACTGTAGGCATGGCATCGACCCACTTAGTAAAGTAGTCAATGTCCACGATAATGTGTTGATGCCCCCCATCCGAAGTTGGGTTGCAATCTACAAAGTTGACCCCCCACTTGGTGAAGGGACCAACGGTAATGACTAGGTGAAGAGGGGCTAGATGCAAGTGCATTTTCTGAGTGAACACCTAATGGAGGTGACACTTCTTAAATGCTTCAATACAATCTTTAAAGATATAAGGCCAGAAATAACCGGCTCGTAAAATGTTTTAGGTTGTCGCAAGCCCGGATTGATTACCACCACAAGCCCCACTGTGGAAATCGTTCAGGAATGAATCAGATTCTTTGTGAGTTAAACAACAAGGCAAGATATTTTCTATTACTCGGCAATACAAAGTGTCACCAATGATAGTATAATTCCTATCTTGGTACCATATACGTTGTTGGTTATCTCGCGAGAGATACTGAGGGAACTTCAAGGTTTGAAGATAGAGAAAAATGTCTCCATACCAGGGGTCGGATGACGAGATAAGAAAAATGTGTTCATCCGCAAACAAATCAACATGTATAACATCCTCATCTAATTGTGGAAAGTCAGATATTAACTCCGTGAAGACTAGCAATTTCTTGGATTTCGCAGAAGTGAAATCGAGATCAAACTCTTGTAGAATGACAATCCATTTATTATATTTTCCCCCTATGATACGCATGGTAAGGACGTATTGAAATGGATTGACATCAAAAACCATAGTAGTCTTGCAAAGTAATATACAATGACATAAACATTGGACTACATGAACGACATCCAAAGCTAGTTTTTCAACGTGAGAATAATTAAGTTCAGGACCAAATAAGTTTTGATTAAGATAGTAGATGACATGCTCGCGGAGCTCATCATCCTCCTGAACCAAAACCATAACAATCATCTCCTCAGATGTGATGATATAAAGAAATTAATCCCTATTGTAGTCGGGACACTTTAGCAAAGTCATTAATACCAAGGCTTTCTTAAAAGCATCGAAGGACTCCTAGGCTCTCTCATCCCAGATAAAAGGGGTGTCCCTATTCAAAAGATGCATGAAACCCTTAGTGATATTGACATAATTTACTATAAACCGACGTAGAAATTTATCTTTCCCCTGTAAACCTTGAAGTTGTCTAATAGTGCACGGGGGAGGCAATCAAAGTATTCTCTCAACCTTTAATGGATCTACCATGAACCCGGTCTCAGAAACTAGAAATCCCAAAAGATGACCAGACCTAATGCAAAAAATGCACTTGTGAGGGTTTAACCGGATTCTATAGTAATGACATATTTTGAAAACAAGTCAAAGGTGTGTAGCATGATTTGCTCTCTTACGAGAGTGAGCAATGAGATCGTTAAGGTAAGCTTTGACTATATGCTTAAGATCATGGAATGTGAAGTTCATGGCACGTTGGAAGGTTGCTCCAACGTTTTTAAGGCCGAAAGGCATTTTCCGGTATGCGAAAGTACCCCAAGGAAAAATAAATGTCATCTTGTGTTGATCCTTAGGTTTAATTTGAATTTGATTATACCCTGAAAACCCGTCCATAAAATAAAACACTTCGCTTCTCGCAAACTCTTCGAGAATCTGATCGATGAAAGGTGTCGGGAAGTTGTCTTTAGGACATGCCTTGTTCAGGTCACAAAATTCCATACATACATGGATATTTCCTTTATTTTTATTCACAATAATGGGATTGGATACCCATTCAATCAAGGGAACCGAGAAGATGAAGCCAACATTAAGTAGCTTCTCCACGTCTGCCTCAATAGCAGGGGCCTTCTAGGGATTGACAGCTCTAAGACGTTGTCAAACAGGTTTATCATCCAGATAAGTTCTAATATCAAGCTCGAAAATACAAGGGTTGATTCTTGGCATCTCTTCATATGACCAAGCAAATACATCTCAGAATTCCTTTAAGAGTTCGGTGTAGATTAGGATTTCTTCTGGAAAACAATCTGCACCAATATGTACATTTTCAATCTTGCCAGGGGTACGAGAGATATTGATCATGACGGTAGGAGAAATACTCGCTATATTTACTTCGGCATACATGTCACTATCTCACTATCTTGTGATGGTGTGACCGACTATCTCACTCAAAGTGGATTGAAATTCATCTTGTTCGATACTTTCAAGCTCTGGGAGAAAACAAGAGCGATGATGCATATCATCCCAAGGTTTGTCAGAACCATTCATGGCTTTGATGATAGCTTTGTCTGAAGGCAAATTCCCATCGAGGCAGTCATGTGAACAAGACAACAAAGTGGCCCACATGGGCCTAAGAACAGAATCCTCCTCATCTATCGATGAGGTAACAGGATCAGGATCGGTGGAAGAATCAAGAACAACTTGATACACAATAACTAATGTTGATATTGGCATGGCCATTCCATCCTGCAACTAACCTTCACAAGACGAATTCGGGGAAGGTAGGTTCCATGGATCACTAAAATAGGAAGTGCGGAAAGGAATGGACCTCCCTATCAAAACAGGCCTACTGGACATGGCGTAAATGTGGTGAATCAGTGCAGTGAAGTTGAAGGTACCCATAAGAAAAGAATACATTTCGACGGAGACATTCTAAGTTGTTGGTTGATAATTGTCGATCATAGGGATCGACGGTCCAACAGATGCATTGGGACTAGCATGCACAAAGGATAATTGGTCGATCGTCATGATCTTTCCTTCATGAGGAAAACAAAGAGTACAGAAGACGGACGATATGACAACGCCCATAGCATAGGTCCAATTGCGTCCTAGTAACAAGTTATAATCAAGAGGTGCAACAACTACCTCGACCTCCACCTCTACTGTCTTCCCACCTAACTGGACTGGAAAGGCAGGAAGAATATCGTGAGGGCAGAAGGAATGACCGTCAAAAGCAGTCAACATGTTCGATGATTTAGAAAGATTCAGAGAACTGAGATCTTTCCAACAGATCAAGGAAATCACACATGTAGTAGCGCCTTCATCAACAACCGCACATTTGATGGTATACTTTGAGTACCCCATGTGGATTTGGAATGCCACATGGTAAGGAAAGTGAGGCTTCACATCTGTGACGTCAAACTTGATAAATTTCAAGCCACTGGGTTCTAGATCTCCTAACACAAATAGTAAGACATTCCTTTGTGAAGGACACATCTGGAGTACCTCCAAATCTGACATCGCACAAGGGGTTTGACCCAATTCCTCAACAATAGAGTAGTTATGGGCAGCTCTAGCATTTGGATTGTGGGTAGAGCGCTTGAGTACTCTTTTCATAATACAAGGCGGTGGCTCTGGTTTTTCAATCTGTAAAGTCATCTATAGAGGAGGAGGAGGAGATTCTAGACCAGATATAGCTTGTGAAGAGATATAATCTCGAGATCAAGTGGCTACATTAACTTTCACATCGACCATATTGATACACAAATGATCATTGTCTTGCAATGATGGTTTTTTACTCCCACCAACCGCATTTCCGACACTTGAGGAGATCGAGGCCATGTGTTGGTTATGTGGAAAAGGATTCATCGGCACGACGGGCGATAGAGATAATATCCTCACATCTTCCACAAGTTTGGGGCATAAATGAGTAAGGTGGTCATATGTACAAAGCTTACAGGGAAACTTCACCTTACGTCTTTCTCCTCTCCATCATTATTATTCATCTTCTCATTATTACCATTTTCCTTGGGTTTATTATTATTTTTCCCACCCTTACGAGTATTACGTCCTTTCTTCTTATTCCTGCCTAGTTGTTGGTTACCATTTGGGCCAACCGACGATTACACTAAATATACATCCATCAACTGAGTGGGATTGGAAGACACAGACGAAGTTGACCCTCTTGCAGATTGGTTTAGAGACAACTCTTTCAAATGGCTTGTAATCGAGTCTGTAGATTTTACATTGGTGGAGCCTACAATGCCATCAGCATGAGGTCTAGTATTTTGTCTAGGGTCATAAGTTGATTTTGGTGCATCCGTAAGAATGTGGTATATTATCCAAGACTGAGCATTTATAATATCTAATTGTTGGGATTTAAAGATCACTTCTTCCTCGGCGGTAACCCCGGATGTAGCAACATCCTTTGAGATATGAGGGTGCAAATACTTGAGGAACCATTCTAAAAGAAAGGTCGAGGGTATGGAGGTCTTAATCAACCTCTTCCATCTACACCATTTTTGGATATGATCTGAGATATGAGTGTCGGTGTCCTGGCGTAAACTTGACAAAAATTTTAGGCCATCATCATAACGAACCGACAATTGGAAGTGGTTAAGGAAGACCAACACCATCTGACTAAAGGTCCCATATGCCCCCCTAGGTAACTCGATATACCATTTCATAGCGACCTCGATGAGGGTGCGTTGAAATAATATTAACCAAATGGAATCATTATTAAGGTAATTCGAGGATCACCATAGGTCAAAAGTAGTAATTTGATCACCAGGATCCTCTCCATTCTTACCTTTGAATTTCAGAATGTCCTAAGGAAGCTTGGTGGGGACAGGGGGCCATGTAGGATCATGACTCATAGGGTCGTTCATCAACTTAGTCAAGTTTGGAAGATTAAGCGTGGCCATAAAAGGGATATGGGGTCGCAGCATCTGGCCCCAAGCTCCCTGGAAAGATTTTGTTTGAGGAACTACAACCCATCCAGGGTGTTGGTAAGCACCATGGCCCTTTGTGGGATTGTAAGACCCTCCTCTGGCCTGATTCATAAAACGTTGGTTGGGCATCATTCCCGTAGGAATATTCTGATGGGGGTTATAAAAATTTCCCCGAGTCGGATTGGATCCAGGTTGGGGGTTGACCAAAGCATGAAACTGACCTCCTCTAGGCATGAATCCGTAGGATAGAGGTGGATTATTCATGCCAAACGTATTGGTTGGAATCGACATCGAGGAGGTAGGGGTATAGGATGGAACTTGAGAAGAATATTGTCCGCTAGGTTTTTGTTCCACCCAAAAGCAAGAGGATTATACCCAAGGTTAAAAGCATGAATTCCTCCCATATTAGGAGTTGTTTGAGGGATTTTTGAACCACCAAATGAAAATGAAGTATAAGGAGGTGTAGTGCCCCAAAGACCAATGTTAGCATTAGGGCCAACATCTGGGATGGTGTTCAAAAAATGTGAAGTAAAGTTCGGCATACCATAGGAAAACGAATTAGAGGCCATAGGGATGGACTGAACATTATAATCCGGTGAGTGACCAAGAGACCCAAAAGGGTTCGAGGAAAGATATTAAGCATTCACTATAGACCGATCCATAGTAATGATAGGTGCCTCTAGCACTACAACCATTGTGATTGCAGGAGTCGAAGGGGTGCCATTAACTATAATGGGTGTGGGAGTCTAAAGGCTCCAAGTGTTCTGAAGACTAGGTTCAATACTCGTCCTTGTAGAATCACAAGTCTGAACAGTGGATGTGTGTACCACGTCTAATAACTCTACGCCTTTTAGAAGGCAAAGACTCGAATTCCAGTGGTAACTGTAACAAGCGATGGGACTAACGGGGACGTTGGTCCGACTCCACGATGACTTAAGACTCTAAAGACAAAAATAAATCCTAAGTCCAACTAGTAATCAAAGAGCACACCAAAGGTCAAATGGCCAAAATGCACACAAACGGGATAAAGTGGTTGAAAGTGGCCTCTCTCCCTAAATAAGGTATGTCTCACCCAAGTGAGATTCCCTGCTAAATATTGGAGGTAACATAATTAATTATAAGGGCCCTCGTGGGCTTAACAACCAGTCGGTCAAATCCCCGTAAAGAGGTAATCCTTCATAAAGGTTGTGTGTTGTCCAACCCTTATCTGACCCAAGTTACCTACAGAATAACCCCTGCAAATAACCTATGTGGCACCTAAGTCGAGCAACTAAGCAACTAAGCAACCAATGTATAACTGATGCAAAGGCGATCAGTCATAAGTTAGGTCCACCATATGGGCAGGGTAGAAAAGCCTGAAACCTTGAAAGTACCACCTCTCACGGCGGTAAATCCACTAGAAAGATCCCCAGATACGAATAGATCCCCAGAAATATCTCTGATGCTAAGAAGGTATAGGGGGGATATCCCTTCAACCAACCTCGCGCGACCTCATGATTAACTCCGGTGTGAGTGGAGCCTCTTGATATTACCAATTATACAATGGATTTCTCCACTCCCTTTGTCAGACACATATGTTGATTTAATTTCCTTGGAGAAGTTTACTCACAAAATCCAATCCCAAGGCACTAAATCCTAAGCTAGTTTGTGCACCCTAGAAAATAAAATAGTGACTAATCAATTTTAAACTATAGCGTTAATTTTAGTGGCCATGATTAGTCAAAAAGGTATGGTAGTGAAACTCATGATGTTATGACTTAGCAAGAAAAGTAAATATGAATATAATGCAAAGCCCTAACTTCATTTTCCAATGAATGATATGCCTCTTAAACAAATGAAATTGTCAATTTCAACACTACAATTCTGAAGTAAAAAATGCAATCTTTCATTACATGCACTAAGCTAATGACAAGGACTCAAAAGACCAAAATGCCAAGCAATGAAAAATGCCTAATATTTTTGTATTTTCAATATAAGAGAGATGAAAATGCATGGACTAAACAACAACTTGATATAAAAACTCTATTGTGTATAGAAAGAGATAACTCAAGTAGAATACCAAGGAGCAAAACACCCAACCCAATGTGCAAGGACAATCAAAATGAAAAGGTGATGAGAAAGACTCTGCCCAAAAATTCAACCAAAGACAGGTTTCCTGTCATCCCATAGGCACTCAATAGCCACTACAGAGACCTAAGAAGACTCAGAAAACATCAAATCCCACCCAACAACCACCAAACCCAGAAAACAAGAAAAGAATATTGATGTACGTGATTGTTCAAGGAAATAGAGCGTATGTATGTAGCTTGCAGAGGGACATCATGCGTATATATGTGACTGTCAAGCCAAAAATCATGTATATGTTCCAAAAATAAGGTCGGGCAAGGGAGAAGGCTGAAAAATCAGACCCAGAGTGAACAGAGGCTATCAAGCAATGTTACGATAAGAAACACAATAGGAACGAGACAAATCTAAGGAGAAAAGTACTCCAAACCCTAAGAAAGAAGATTCAATCCCCAGTATGGTCGCCAATTCTGTTACGAGGAAAATATCTCTATGGCTAGGCAAAACAGACATAAATGACTACAGAAATCAAATCTATTCTCAAGTATGCTATGTAAAAAAATATGCTAGCAACACAAGATAAAAGGCCTACCTCATCTAGACGTTCAATGAAGTCCATTGTTGAGCACTTGAACCAAAGCAATATACCTACAACTAGTCCTCAACAACCAAGAAAAGCAAGAATATGGTGATAATAAATTATGTTAGCACATTCAATAGCATAATCCATTAATAAACATGACAAATACGCCCATGGAATAATAATTCAAATATTTTCAAGATATCAATTGGAGGGGAAAAGAGTATTTCTATTAATATATGATCAGCAGAAGCGAAAATGTTATAGACTTCCGTGTCAACACAACTCGGAACCAAGAAACTAAGTTCCTTCCAACTGGGCCTCCACCACTTCAATCCTTCACCAAAGGCAAGCTCATAAAATATAAACAATGAGGTTCTCAATCAATAAGGGAAGATATTGGGGGTTGAACACTGCGTTCAGACTTAAAGGACAAAGGGATGCAGACTCAATATGAAGTAAAGAATTTCTCCAAAGTAACTTTGCTCTCAAAGTTGAATTCTTTCTCCCTTTTCCATATCTCATAATTGGCCCATTTAGAGCCTTCAAATGGAACTGAAGGGTCAAGTCAGAACGCTTCCAGTATATGGAAGTCCAAGGATCATAGATCTTCTATCGTGACATGGAAACCCAACATCAATTTTCATTGTTTGGCACAAATCACAATATACACAGGTTGTAGTGGTGCAACCTGCGTATATGCATGTTGTATAGTAGGCAAGATGCGTACATGTGGAAAAATATGTATTTTTAACTCTAGGATTTACAAACATGGATGATAAGTCTGCATGGGGAAATGGAAAAAGGCCTTATGTGCAAGATTGCATAGGGTGAGGCAAATCTTTCTATAACACATGCCATTATATCTTTTATGTTTTTATTAAGAATCTATTTGCATTAATTAATTGTACAAGGTTAAAATCTACATTTGGTATCAAAGGTTTTATTGGCTTAAGGGGGACACCTTTGTGGCCAAGGGTTTAACTCGGGTATGTGATAAACCTTGTTACAATGAAAAATATGTGGTATCGATTATTCAGGTGAAAAGAAAAGGTACCACACACCCTCTACAAAGGCACCCATGAAAGAGACACTATGACCTCTTGTATGTCATGAGCCCTATGCCCATTGAGTCTTGACCCTAACCAATTAACCCACTTTAAATAGTTTAGAGAGGTATCTCTTGGAAACTCTCCTTAACCTAGGGCAAGATCTACCCAATAGAACACCTCGTCAACCCTCCCATATTCAAAGTTGCATAATGTATTTGAGCACTTAATTGTTTGATATAATGATCTTTGATGCACATGCTTAGGTGTCTCATTTATTGATTGGATTCACTTATCATTATGTTATGACTTGATATCCTTGGAGGGCATGCTTATTTGTCTTGGAGGATAGTTTTGGAAGAACAAGCCTAGCTTGGGATTCCATGGGGCTTGAAGCCCATAGGTGGATGCCAAGGGACCGTATGTTGGATGAGAAAGATCAAACTTGGAAGTACTAGAAGATGACTTGGATGACATAACCTATCCCCCACATGCCAAACGTTTTCCCTGGGAGAGGAAAAACTTCACTTCTATAGGCATGACGTCACCTAAGGGGGTTAGGGTTTGGTGGTGAGTTGACATGCATTGGAACAAGGACGTTTTGAAGGAGCTTGGGCCTTGATCATGAAGGAAATTGTTTTGATGCTTGACATGTGGCTTTGGGAATCCTTTCCACTCTCCTCCATCACCAACGACCTCCTCCTAGTTCCAAAACGTCCCCTAAAGGGGTGACATCCATATAAACTAGGGTTTTTCTTTGTGCAAAAGTGAAATTTAAATGAATTGTCTAATATTACTTTGTAAAAGGACCAAGATTAGGTTTGTTGACCCCTAGTATTGTGGTTTACCCTTAATTATGTGGACAAACTATCTAAGTGACATTTTTTATAAATAAGAGATCATAAGATCTCATTTTAACATAACTCTCCCTCTTGTGAGAAGTACTAGGTCTGAAATTTTCGCTACACTTGAAGTATGTTTCTTCTTGTGCTATGGAATAATGTTTCTTGGTTATGGTTTGATGATGATTATGGTGCACTATCTCTAGAAGGTCATTCTCTTGCTTTTGTGGAGGTTTAATTTGGCATGTAAATTATTTTTCTTGAATGGTATGGTCTCTCTACTTTGTTATTATCATTTTTTATTCAAGTAAGATTGTTTTGGACAAGGATATATAGGGAGTATAAGGATATACACCCCTATCCTAGTTTCCACCACTTTATCAAGGTTTTTTTCAAGGGTTTAGTTGAGGAAGTTAGAGTATTTACACCCCTCATATTCAAACCCTAGCTAGCTTACTTGACTTGGGAAGTAAGATGATTTACACCCCCAAGGATTTAGTAACCCTAGCTCTTTCTTCTTGACTCCATTAACCCATAATTAAAGGCACTAATCTTGCATTGGAGAAACAAATTATTGCATTGGGAAACATGATTTCTTGTCATTTTTAGTTCTTGCAACTTGGATTGTGTTCCTTGTGCCTTGGGCACCTCACAATCACTAGGGCATCCCCATGAAAGGGGTACTTCTTTCTGCTATTATAAAATTGCATCTTTAGCCATTAGGGCTACAAAAACCCTAACTCATTTGCTTGAATAACTCTCTTATCAACCATTGGAATTTTCCCAAAGTTTGGACACTTACTCTTCTTGGTCTAGCGCACTTTTTGGAAACGTTTGGAGGATTTTAAGTGGTTGATTTTATTGATGTAATACATTGAATGTTACATCCATAAGGCTAATATAATTTTCTACAGAAAAGTGTTTACAATAGCCTTATCTTTTCATTCTAGAATCTTGGTCTTTCATCTTGAGTTTAGCTAGTCTTTCATTTTGAGTTTAGCTAGTCTTTCTTTTGTATCTTCTACTTGATCTATAGAATTTATTTTTCATCTTGTGATACCATTTTATTGTTGATATACATTGTTACTAACAACTGCTATTAGGGACAACAAGCTTATATTGCTTGTCCAAGTGATTATACTGCAATATATGCTTGTTTTTCTTGTGTCTCGGGCGGGTATTTCACCATTTCCAGGTTACTCAACACACCTAGCAACCCTTGGACCTTCCCAAGACTTTCACAACATTTAGATTTTACCTCTAGGGACTTCATCTACATCTTCCTCCATCTTCATCGCTTTCCCCCTAGAGTCACCGAGATTCCCCCATTGAGGTGACTACCTCACCTCTAAAGTGCCATGAAAACCTACCTAAGGTGACAATGGGTAGGTGACCTTTTAGTTGTCACCATTCGGTGGTTGGGTCAAGTTTTTCCCATCCTACAACTTGTGAGATAAAATTTTGGCGTCGTTTCTGAGGAGGATTTTGAATCCTCTTTGAAACCCTAACGATACTCTAGTAAGCTATACCAAAGACTTCCCCTTAGCTTTCCTGGCGACTCCACCCAAGGGAATTTCCCTTTCCACCTTTATTGATGATCTCATATTGAAGCTCATCTGGCGACTCCACCTTCCCAGAACCCTTCCTTTCCCAAACCTTTTCCCCCTAGGAGGTTCAAGCCTTCTAAGGTTTACCAAAGAAAGCCTCCTCTCAAATCTGTCATTGTTAAAACGTTTTTCCATAGTACCCTTCCTCTTGATCAAATGGCTAACCTTTGGGAAAATGACCTCTACAGACCTCCAACATGTCCAACATCCAAGGATACCCTAATACAATGCCAAAAGAAGTCAACATGTGGTTGCCAAAGTTCCTAGGAAACAATGTGATAACTTTCGAGGACCATATTTATGTCATGGGCCAGGACATGGACAATGCAGGTATTGAGCATGAAGATGTGGCCATGAAGTTATTTTCCCCATCATTGAATGAAGAAGCCCTTTATTGGTTCAGAGGACTCCCTCACAATCATCTCACGTCCTACGAAGCTTTTTCCAACTTATTCAAGAATAGATGGTCAACAAAGGTAGATGGTGGGACACTTGGGGATCAGTTTAATTAGATAAAGAAAAAGGATAATGAGACGACAAAGGAATTCAATACCAAGTTTGACAAGTTGTACAATCAAATTCCAACATATTTCTATCCTACAACATCATTAGTTCATCTCCTTTGCCTGAATTCTTTTGAAGGGCGGTTTCGATTCATTCTCAAAGACAAAAATCCCACATCATTGGCACAAGCCAAGGAGTACAATGTCGATATTGAAGAAAATATTATTGATTCAAGAGTGGAACTTTTTCACTACTCTCGTGTAAAATCAGAAGCAAAGACTAAGTTTTCCAACAACAGTACTCTTGATCTGATTTCTCTCTTGACTCAAAAGATAGACCAGATGAATACTCAGATTATCCAAGTGCAGAATCATCTTATGATCCATATGACTATAGTGGAAATAAATCAATCTACTCCTAGACCTCGATTTTCCAGACAACAGAGAGATGCCACATGTTGGAAACCAAGGCCTCAATAGGAGGCAAAGGCCCCAGATACCTTGAGACCAGTTGGGAAAGTTGATGTAGAATCTTGGTGCCTCCCGTGCCAAGGGCCCCACAGAGAAGATAAATTTCCTCGATGAGACAAATATTCTCATGATGATATGAATTTCATTGATATGATTTTCACTTTCCAAGAGGAAGAAGTTACCCAAGAGTGGACCAATGAAGCCACAAGAAGAGGAGAAAGAGAGGGGAGACTTCAGGCCTTCAATCAATTAATAGATGATCAGAAGAAGGAATTAAGGAGGAAGGAATATTTGACCTACATTATAAGAAATAAATATTCATCCCCCTTGTCACATCCTAATACTCCTCTTCCATCAGTGGAGAAGGTGGATCCACCACTTCCACTCCCAATATACGATTTTCTTTCTAAGACAACTCCTATATATGATATTCAGTTAAATATAGATGTTGCAAGCATGTTTGGAAAACTGAATATGACGGTCCCAGTGATAAAGATGTGTAATATCCCTTCTGTAAAAAGGGAAGTTTTGAAATTCTTACAAGTTCCAACTAAGAAAGAATATCCTCCCATCATATTGAACACTATATATCTCGATCGACCAAGCGACAAGAATCCCAGTTTATATATTTCACTAGGCATGAATGACCTTCACATAAATAATTGCATGCTTGATTCATGGGCCTCAACAAATGTCATGTCATTAAAGATTATGGAACAACTTGGTTTGAAGACAACCCGCCCTTATGGAAATGTACGTGGTATTGATTCACTAAAGGTTGAGGTATTTGGGGTGTGTGAAGATGTTGAGGTATTTCTAATTGATTTTCCACGTATCAAAATCCTCATGGACATATTAGTGATCAAATTTCTGGATGCTTGGGGGATGCTCTTGTCAAGGACCTTGTCCTTAGCCCTAGGAGTTTTCTTATCATGAGTCTTACACATCCATATATTCCCATGGGCAATGGCACGTATGAAATCTTACACAATAGGGAAAATAATGATACACATGTGATGGATATGAGGGGTCCTAATTATGTCAGTGAACACTACTATGATATGCCTCCACGGGTTATTGAGTATGATCCATCTGAGCTACCCTTCATACAAGAAGATTTCATATAGATGTTTCTTCCATGAACAGATAAGAATAAAATTGAAAAATACCATGGGAAGGAGCCAAGGTCTATCCAGATTTTGAAGAACAAAGATGAAAAACATGAAGAAATCATCAAAGAGACAGTCCGCACAGAGCCTCCATAAGTTGAAAATACACCTTGCATCAATTTTAATGAAGGAAGTTGTGCGCTCATGTGGGAAAAAACAAAGGGCAAGCCCATATATGACCAAAAAGATAACAACTCATGGCTTGGCCCTTACATCATCAAGAAGAAGTAGGATAAATAAAGGTACTACATGGCATCATTAGATGGGAGGAAGATTCCATTACAAGTGTATGGATCTCTTCTCCAACCTTACATCCAGGTAACATGACTTCTTCAAGGCCCATGCCCTGGGTAATTATGAAAGTCGTCTTGATTTCCTCTACATTTTCATCTTGATTGCTCATACTAGTTTAGATGTACTTCATTTTCATTTTGTTCTACTTGCATATTGATTTCATGCTTAGCTTAGAAACTTTTGAAAAAATGTTAAAAATTTTATTTTCTAGATTAGTTTCTATTTTGGATTTCTATATATATATGGATGAAGGGTGATAGCACCACCCTAGATGCTCTGATCCCTCTGTTTGAGTTTTTGGCAGGCATAGACCTACCAGAAGATTATACGATTATCATGCACTCTACGGTGAGCACATGTCCCCAAGTAGGAGCCAGATTTTACCCCCATTTTGTGGATAACTAAGGATATTATGTCTCGAGGCCCTCAAGTTGCAGATATGGAGTACTGAGAGACCACTTGACCAACAATATCCTTTTGCATAGATGTACACCCTTCTCACCACCACAAAGGTCATAGATTTTCATATGGCATCCACCACATCAGCTGGCTTCTGGAAGGAAGTGGGCCTTGCTCCATGAGGTACAAGTCAGTATTATGGTGAGCATCATTTCAATATTTAAGGCATTTGAGTATGTTGTGTCTTATATTGCTCTAAATTTCATGATATATGCTTGGACATTATGCTTTTTTCCTTGCTTCACCTTGGTGGTTGACATTGTGCCCTAGTAATTGGTCTTCCTTAGGGATTTTTTTGCTACTAGGAACTCCCTTGAAGATCCATTGTATCGTTCCTAACCATACTTACCACTTTCCATCACTATTTCCCCCCATTTCTTATCTCTTGGGATTTTAGGGTGTATTGACCCAAGAAGGGGTTATCCCTCATTCTATGGGAAGAAGGGGATGAAGGCCTAGAGGTATTTATGTTGGGTAAAATATAAAATCCTATGTATGAACCTTCTATATGCTTCACCCAAGGATCACCCAAGAAAGCAATGAAACACTTATCTTTGAGAAAAGGGGGACCCACAATAAAATATGATTAAGAATGCTTAAAAGGTTAGTTGGAGGATAGGAGGTCTCATCACGATTCGACCTATCATGTCCATGAATATATAGTGGTATGAAATTATCATCATTTGGTCACCAAGATAGGGTAATGGCTCTCAGTTGCATGGATGAGAGAAAGGGGGTCTCATCACGATCCAACCTTCTCATTTACACTAGGTGTTTGTGAGTGACACTACCATTATCTAGACACGACGTCAGGGCAATGGCCTTCAACATTTCCTTAAATTTATGAAAGAATGAAAGAATATAAAATAATGGGCTTGGAAAAAATGCATTGTGGACAAAGGTACCACACACCCTCTACAAAGGCACCCATGAATGAAACACTACGACCTCATGTATGTCATGAGCCCTATGCTCATTGAGTCTTGACTCTAACCACTTCACCCACTTTACATGGCTTAGAGAGGGATATCTTTGTAACTCTCCTTGACCTAGAGAAATATCTACCCAATAGAAAACCTCGTCAATCCCCCCATATTCAATCTTGATAAGTTGCATAATTTTTTTGAGCACTTAATTGTTTGATATAGTGATCTTTTATGCACATGCTTAGGTGGCTCATTTATTGATTGGATTCACTTATCATTATGTTATGAATTGAGATCCTTGGAGGACGTGCTTATTTGTCTTTGCAGGACCTAGTTGGTGGACAGTTTTGGAAGAACAAGCCTAGCTTAAGCTTCCATGGGGCTTGAATCCCACAGGTGGATGCCAAGGGCCTGTATGCCGAATGAGAAATATCAAACTTGGAAAGACTATAAGATGACTTGGAAAACATAACCTCTCCCCCAAATGCCAAATGTTTTTCCTAGGAGAGGCAAAATGTCACTTCTATAGGAATGACGTCACCTAGGGGGTTAGGGTTTGGTGGTGAGGTGACATGCATTGGCACAAGGATGTTTTGAAGGGGCTTGAGCCTTGATCATAAAGTAAGTTGTTTTGATGATTATAACGTGGCTTTGGGAATCCTTTCCACTCTCCTCCATCACCAACGACCTCCTCCTAGTGCCAAAACGTCCCCTAAAGGGGTGGTGTCCATATAAACTAGGGTTTTTCTTTGTGCAAAAGTGAAATTTAAATGAATTTTTTAATTTTACTTTGTAAAAGGGGAAATATTAGGGTTGTTGACCCCTAGTATTGTGTTTTACCCTTAATTATGTGGACAAACTATCTAAGTGACATTTTGTATAAATAAGAGATCATAAGATCTCATTTTAACATAATGCTCCCTCTTGTGAGAAGTACTTCATCTGAAATTTCCACTACACTTGGAGTATGTTTCCTCTTGTGCTATGGAATAATGCTTATTGGTTATGGTTTGATGATGATGATGGTGCAGTATCTCTAGAAGGTCATTCTCTCGCTTATGTGGAGGTTTACTTTTTTATGTAAAGGATTTTTCTTGAATGGTATGGTATCTCTACTTTGTTATTATCATTTATGATTCAAGTAAGGTTGTTTTGGCCAAGGCTAGATAGGGAGTATAAGGATATACACCCCTATCCTAGTTTCCACCACTTTATCAAGATTTTTTGCAAGGGTTTAGTTGAGGAAGT
>JZKD02S2273844.1:317177-327819 GCA_000966675.3 Picea glauca
TGTTGGGTGTGTGTTATATCCTTTTCAATATTGATCCCATGTATTATACACTGATATGGGAGAAGGGGGGGCTAAGGAGGGACCCCAACATCCCATACCCCCCCTTTCTCCCATATCAATGTATAGTACATGGGATCAATCTTGTAAAGAATATAACACCTACCCAACATTATCCCACTTGTTGTTTTGTTTTCATATAGGGGGTCATAGGATTACATAGTCAACAATCCAAGTTAGAAATGCCCATAGATCCTCTACACCAAGACCAAGAGAGCTTCTTAGTGCTCACAAATTTTGTTAATGAATATGCAATATTCTCCAAAGTTTCCACCTTCATCAACAACACCTTCTTGTCTTTGACCATGTCTCCCACAAAGTGGTACTAAACATCAATATGTGTTGTATTTGAACGATAAGTCGGGTTCTTTTCCATGAAGATTGCACTATCATTGTCACAATATATCCTTATAGCTTTCTATATCAAACCCAATACCTAAACAAAATATTTGTAACCATATTGTTTCCTTGCTTGCATGAGGGGCTACCATGTATTCAACTTATGTAGTAGAGAGTGCCACTACAACCTATTAGTTTCTCATCCAACTGATTTCTCTTCCAAGTAGGTTAAACACATACCCACTTACATATATTCTACGATCCATATCTCCAATCTAGTTTGCATCGACAAAGCCATGTATGTCCAACACTCTGTCCAATATTGGTCTTTCTTGGTAGCACAATCCATAACAAGTGGTGCCGTGTAAATACCTGAAAACCATCTTTATTGTTGTCCAATTATCCTTCCCTGTATTTTACATATACCTACTCAAAACTCCCACTACAAGTGCAATGCTTAGTCTAGTACATACCATTGCATATATCAAACTGCCAACTACACTAGCATATGGAACATGGCACCTGTCCTCTTCCTCTTCCTGTGTCTTTGGACATTGATCTGCAAATAACTTTACACCTATAGGAATTGGAACCTTGATTGATTTACATTATTGCATATTAAACCTCTACAATATTTTATTGAAATATTTCCTCTGATTTAACCAAAGTTTCTTATTTGTCCGATCTCTTTTAATTTCCATGCCCAAAATGAAAATCTCAGCACCAAGATACTTCAAGTCAAATTTAGAGGACAATTGAGTTTTCACATCCTGGATAATCTCCTTGTCATTTCCTATCAACAACATATCATCCACATACAAGACCAAATAAATAAGATGATCACCAATTAATTTGAAATACACATAGTGATCTGATTTGCTCCTTATGAAGCCAGGTCCCAACATATAAGTATCAATTTTTTTATACCACATCCTTGGTGATTTCTTTAACCCATACACAGACTTTTTTAGCTTGCATACCAACTCTTTCTTTCCCTTCACAACAAAGTATTTTGGTTGCTTCATGTAGATTTATTCTTCCAGATCCCCATGTAGGAATGTTGTCTTCACATCCATATTTTTGACTTCAAAATCAAACACAACAACAACAGATAAAATAAATCTAATAGAAGTTAACTTGGCAACAAAAGAAAAATTTTCACCAAATTAATTTCCCTCTACCTGGGAATAACCTTTTGCTACTAGCCGAGCTTTGTATTTCTCCACTTTGCCTTAGGAATTCAGATTCTTCTTAAACAACCATTTGGTGCCAATGGGATTTCTTCCAATCAACAACTCCACTAGATCCCAAGCCTCATTCTTATCCAAGGCTTCCATTTCTTCAACCATGGCCTTTTTCCAGAGCTTTTCATCCTCTCAATCCATTGGCTCCCTAACAATTCTAGGATCATCATTAGTAATAGACAAAGCAAAATTTGAATGGAAATTAGGTGGAGTATATGTTATCGGACAAATCGGTAGGTGCGGACTCTAACAGATCTCCCTAGATCCACCTAGATTTAGAACAAAACAGGATAGGACATGACTCTTTCCCTAAGTTATGACCATTGAATTAGCTAGTAAAGAGGAACAAGTGACATACCTTCATATCACTTCCTTAGTCCTCTGTTGCTCCCGCTTCGCTCCGGTGCTCTCGTGAGGTCAAGACAAAGACAACACAAACCAACCAAAGTGAAGATAGAAAAATGTATTCAATCGTCAACTTATGAGTATGATCAAGGAATTACACAATAAAGTAAGAATGACTTTATGGGAAAAGGACATGCCATTGTATCATATTCATTGAAAGTAGAAGATACAACCTGATCGCCTTGATGTCGCAAGCTTCCTTTTAGTGACTCTTGGTTCCAACACACACACTTGATCTGTCCTTGCATGAAGAAGATCCAATTCCTCTTGATATATCTACTAGAGTCTCCAAGCTTCTGTTCAAGCTGGGTTCTTCACACAATTCCTTCACCAATTCTCCAATTAATCTTGCTTAACCTTTTCCATGAGAATCCTTTCAATATATAGGAGAGGGTGAGATGGTTACATGGATGAGAATGATCCCACCAAATCAGGGAAACTAGTAAAATGATAACCATACGAACGCCAACCCATTTTCTAGAAGATTCCCTTCTAGAACCCTCGAGACTTCTTCTTTTTTCCAAGCTTAAAAACAAGTTTGCATCCTATGCATAGAGCATAGTGCGAGAAGTTCGCACCCTAGATGAAGGTGGCCTGCGAGAATGGGTCATTCTCGCACCCTAGGCTATAAGCAGCCTACGAACTCACTTTGAAAATATGTTTTCTGGAAGGAGATAAATGCCACTTTTCTTAGGAGAAAGTTCTTGTTGAGAGCCTGAGTACACTATTGTCAATACATCACCAAGATGACCAAAATCATGTGTAACAGAATGCCCCCCAAAGTATGAGGCCGGAATTAGTGACAATCGAAATACTTTGTAAACTGCGTGTGTGTGTCGGAAACCAGGAGCACACCTAATTGGAAACCTGCAAAAAACCAAGCATCTGCAGAATATCATACTAGTTTTGAGGTAGGCATTCCCATACTCAGATAAAAAATAGATGACATCATAAACATAGGTCATGGCCACCAATCATACACCGTGGATCCATGCCGTCAAAATATCGCATAACCACCAAGAATACATTGTGGATCCATGCAAGAAGATTCAAATTAAGACGACATAGCCACGAGACATACAAAGTGGATCTATGTGTCAAAAAATTATACATATTCCATCGCAGCCTGGATCAAAGAGATGAGACCCGGGGTCTTCAATCCCGTCACCTGAAAGTACGAATCTAACCATGTGATTACATTTGCTGAAGTTGAACATGGTAGAAACCACTTGATTACCGGTCAATGATGAAACTGTTAACAAGTGCGAGGGAAATCACCATTAATGTCAATGACTCCCAAGGTACACTAGTACAATCCATTGAATGTGAATAAATGAGTTGAGGTCGAACATTTGATGGAATCTCCCGATTAGGGGTCAATGATGAAAACCCACATTCAAAAGAGAGGAAACCTGCCATTGAGGCATGCAAGTTGCAAGGTACCAAATAATTTCTAAGTCTTGTTTCCGGATAATGAGTTGGAGTCAACAGAACAAAACTCGTCACAGGAGGGCCTTGATGTATCCCCCATCAATGATGCAAAATGAGTAACAGATTTTGAAGGTGGAACAGAGTACGATGTAAGTTGAACCAGACACAGGGAAGGCCAACATAGAGAGAAAGGACAACTGCAGATGGCCGACTCAATAGAGGTTTCAGATGAACTTCTCTTGAACATATGAATGACACGACCAATGATTTGGCAGCATTGACTCAGAGACGACCCAGGATATGACCTTGTAGCAAATCGAATGAGAGACAAATGGATTTCTCAAACCGGCTTCAGATAATGAATAGGAGGGTGTCATGTTCAAGAGTGACACTTACTGCCAATAATATGAATACGAAAACATATCCCTTTCCCAAATTCCCCCCCACCATTTCTAGCGAGTACCTCTTTATTTTTACGCAAGCTTGAGGAGGATAACATATGCTTGTTGATGTAATCTCATCCTTCAGATGAGTCCCTCAGAGTACGTTTAATGAACCCTAGGAAGGAGTGGTTCAGTCCCATTACGGGTCTTTCGATGTTTGTTTAACGAGTCCAAAGATAGAAAAATCGAAGGCTTTTCATGATTATAGAGTTTGGAAAAACACTCAAAAGAGAACTCTCTCAGTTCCTTTTTCATAAAATAGTCTGATGAGACCGAAAAAGAGATAAATTATCGCCCAACAGATGCTTTCTTCAAATACTTTAACGAGCGTGAAAATAACAAGATCCCTCGACAATCTTTTCATGTTTAGAGAGTCTGAAAAGAGCTTAAAGAGGACTCTAGGGGGTTCCTTTTTCGTATAACCTTGTTGAGCCTGAAAAAGTGATAAAAGTGTGCTCGATCACGTTCTCATGTATTTTCGAGCGTGAGAATGGACAAAGACCATGCTCGAGGTTTTGTACAAAAAACCATAAAAAAGAATTCAAAAATGCGATGAAAAGATAAATTTATCCATATCATTGCGTATGGATGTCGACGTTGTCATGTCTGCAAAAATTCGCACTCATAGGGGTATTAGGCATTAGGTTTAATAAATAAAACAATTATAAAAACCAACAAAAAAGGTAAAAGTAAATATAAGCTGGTAAAAGTTTTTTTTACCATAGTCATTGTAACTTTGCCAAGTTTTTAGCTGAAAACCCCTCTTTTGCCCTTGAATTTTGGTGTTTGATTGCGGAAGGTATGAACAACCATTTGGTGAACCGTCTCCGGCAGTGAGGTAAGCTCCTTGTCTTCTATCTTTTCATGGTTCAATTTTTCATTTTCATTGGTAAATTTCAAGTTTTTGAGCTTGTTTTAGGGCTCAAATTTGCGCTCAGGCATTCTCGCAGGCTAGCCACACGGGACCTGCGAGAATGCATGATTCTCGTAGGTGGCCCTAAAGGCACCTGTGAGAACCTCACACTGTGCCAAAGGGGCACCTGTGAGAACCACAAAGTGAAATTTTTTCTTAATGTTTGCTCAATGAAAAATGTATCAAGTCTTGAAGAGAGTTGCTGACCTTCTTCTTATGTCTCTTATGCAGGCATTTGGTTATCACCATGGTTCTGGAATGGCATGAAAGAGAGCATGAAGAATATGATGCTATTGCGGGGAATAACCCGGGCACCATTGCCTCTTTGCGAGACTGTGGTCTCCTGAAATTCTTTTGGGTCCCGGGTATGAGGGCCCAAGTCAGGCTGTTGGAGTACCTCGTTCATATGTGGGACATGGACCAACAAGTATTCCACGTAGGGGTCCAAACATTGTCCTTGGATATCGAGGACGTTTATTTCTTGATAGGACTGTCACGGCGTGGGTACCACGCCAGCTTGACTGGTAGTTGAGGTGGTGGGATGCCTATGAGTGAATACTGCCGTTTGTACTGTGTTCCAGAGGCGGAAAGAAGCAAAGGAAAAGTGGCCATTTGGGGGGTGCATGATTTGACCCTCCGCGCTATTTTGTTCACCATTTATCGTATGGCTGGGAGCGCTACTCCACACATGGATCTCCATAGCTACTTTCAGTATTCCATAGAGTGTACTGAGCCTTGGGTTTTTAACTGGGCAGACGCAGTCCTTCGTAGCGTGAAGAGGCAGTTGACTAAATGCAGGAGAGGCGACCTGAAGCAGTTTGGGTATGGGTCATTGTTGGTGTCCTTCTTTCTTGAGAGGGTTCCCTTGCTGAGGTTGCAGCTTAAGTGGGGTTTACCGGCCCCAGAGGATCCGAGAATGCTAAGGTGGTGTAACCTCATGGCCTGGCATGTAGTTGGACCAATCATCAAATACAATGATTCCTTCTTTGACTGGTTGCGACCACAAATGCTGATGGTCGATGATTATGCCTATGCCGGGTTGGAATTCCGAGGAGATCCAGACTTGGCCCTGCCCGAAGGTGCTCAGTGGGGAGATCTCAGTAAGAAGTACACATTTTTTACTTTTTAAATGTTTTTGTGAATTTTATCATATGAAAATGTTTTTATGTTCGTCCAAGGTCTAATTACAAAAAATCTTTTTCGATGACACAGACGTGGGGCCTTATCGACCTCCGGTTACTTCTCCTATTCAACGATGAGGAGAGGTGGATCCAGTGCCACGATGGGACGCTGAAGATTATGAGGCAGTGGAAAAAAACTTAGAGGCATGTTATCAGACAAATCGGTAGGTGCAGACACTAACGAATCTCCCTAGATCCACCTGGATCTAGAACAAAATATGACAGGACATGACTCTTTCCCTAAGTTACGACCATTAAATTAGCTAGTAAGGAGGAACAAGCGACATACCTTCGTATCACTTCCTTAAGTATCTGTTGCTCCCGCTTCACTCCAATGCTCTAGTGAGGTCAAGACCAAGACAACACAAACCAACCAAAGTGAAGATAGAAAAATGTATTCAATCATCAACTTATGAGTATGATCAAGGAATTACACAATAAAGTAAGAATGACTTTATGGGAAAAGGACATGTCGCTGTATCATATTAATTGAAAGTAGAAGATACAACCTGATCGCCTTGATGTCGCAAGCTTCCTTTCAGTGACTATTGGTTCCAACACACACACTTGATCTGTTCTTGCATGAAGAAGATCCAATTCCTCTTGATAGACCTACTAGAGTCTCCAAGCTTCTGTTCAAGCTGGGTTCTTCACACAATTCCTTCACCAATTCTCCAATTAATCTTGCTTAACCTTTTCCATGAGAATCCTTTCAATATATAGGAGAGGGTGAGATGGTTACATGGATGAGAATGATCCCACCAAATCAGGGAAGCCAGTAAAATGATAACCATACAAACGCCAACCCATTTTCTAGAAGATTCCCTTCTAGAACCCTCGAGACTTCTTCTCTTTTCCAAGCTTAAAAACAAGTTCACACCCTATGCATAGAACACAGTGTGAGAAGTTCACACCCTAGATGAAGGTGGCCTACGAGAATGGGTCATTCTTGCACCCTAGGCTATAAGCAGCCTGCAAACTCACTTTGAAAATATGTTTTATGGAAGGAGATAAATGCCACTTTTATCAGGAGAAAGTTCTTGTTGAGAGCCTGAGTACACTATTGTCAATACATCACCAAGATGACCAAAATCATGTGTAACAATATACCTTTCCAGTTTCCTTCTTTCCTGAACTGATCTCCTCAATACTGGAGTATGAGGATATTCTTCTTTTGATTCATGTTCTTCTATAGAGTTTGATTCATTATCCTTCAATTCAAAATTTATTTTATCTGGTTCTTACTCCTTTGGTAGGACTTCCTATTTGACAACATATTTGATTTATCTAAATACCACATCTCGATTATACACCACCTTCTTAGTTTATGGGTTCCAAATATTATAACCTTTCAAACCATATTTATACCCAATAAAGATACATTTTTCATCCTTTTTATATAACTTACTCATGTTTTCCTTTGGAACATGAACATAGGCATCACAACCAAATACCTTGAGATGTGTGAGAGAGGGTATCTTACCAGTCCATACCTTGTGTGGAGTCATGTCGTCTAGTGCTGATGAGGGTGATCGATTGACCGGGTAACATGCAATATCCATTACCTTTTCCCATAATCCCTATCCTACCCCACACCACTTAACACGCGCCTTGCTTTTTCCATTAGCATCTTATTCATCCTTTCTGCAATTCCATTATGCTGATGTGCATATAGAGTAGTATTTTGCATTTCTATACCACACTTCTTACATAATTCTTCGAATTCATTTTTGCAGAACTATCTACCATTATCGTTCCTCAACACCTTAATTCTTTTCTTTGATTGATTCTCCACAAGACCCTTAAACTCTTTAAATCTATCAAAGACTTTAGATTTCTTCCTAAGGAAATATATCCAAGGATTCCTCAAGAAGTCATCTATAAATAAGACATAGTACATATATTTTCCTAGTGATTGAACTGACAAAGGTACAAACACATCATTATGCACAAATTGTAAAATTCCCTCCGCCCTCGTTGCACCAGAGTGGAACAATTGGTTTTCATGACATAACCCAAGATGATGTTCTGAGGAAATTTTTCTTGCTATATTTAGATAAGAAACATAGGAATTTGATCAAGAATACTTACATCCTAAATGCCTTAGCCTCTAGAACCATATTCATCCGAAAATTTCTCAACCATTGTGGATCAAAATCCCAATGACTTGAAGATATTATTTAGGACCTTGAGGATGATTTTCAGAAAGAAATACTTTCATTGGATCTGATTGAGAATCCGAGGGCAGATTCTTTTTTGAAACTCATTTAAAATCATGGAAATACAGTCGAGGAACAAGAAGTTGAGGACCATCATGAAGAAGTGCTTGAAGAACGTGTCCATGAAGAAAGTTTCCATGAATAAGATGGTTCTAGTGAAGTGCAACATGTTGAGAATCTATATGAGACAACGATATCCATTCTCCCACTTGACGAAGATGAAGTTGTCCAACCTTTCTTTCCTCCCGGACATGAAGATGAAGAAGTGATTAGTCCAAACGATACAGATGATTTTGTGGAGGACCTCTCTAACATGGTTGATTAAAACATTGATGATTTCATACATATTGGGAGGCATAGATGAGACATGGTTTGTTTCATTTTTTATAAGGATCCCATTTACGACATTAAGGGTAGTTTTCAAATGAAGAATGTTGAGTTGTTACCTTCGGAGGATTGGTATTCATGCTTAGATGATCCATATATTCCACAGATCAACGATGATATGAGTGTAGATAGTTATCATCCACTCGGGGATGATTGGTTGCAGTTCAATTATGTTGATTTCCAGTCGTACCTTGGGGATTATCCTTTTGAAAACTCAGAACAATTATTTGATGAAATTTCTCAACCATCTTCATGCTCAAATTTTGATGAACATGAGGTCATAGAACAATCAAAGACTCATACTACTAAGAAACAATATTTTCATCCTCGATCTTTTTGTAGGGATTTGCATGTGAAGGAACAACATTTTCTGAGTGGAAAGAAGGTTTCTTTCTATGGACATGAGGTTGTCCCTTACCTCCTACCTTCTTGGGGGTGCCATGAAGTTTTCGTTCCGTCTCTCATATCCTCTCAGTATTTAGGAAACAATGGTCATGTTAATGAGGAAGGAGATGGGCCATCATCTATACATGGCATCCGTATTCAATACAGATGGGTGGATCAAGCTTGTGACTATTCTTTCCAGGGGGATTTTATCCCTCCCACCCACCTCCATGAATTGCTTCTTAAGATTGATCACATGCATATTGATTGTCATGATTATTATATGCTTGAATTATCTTTGTTGTATTACGTAATTAGGCACGGAGGGAGATACCTTGATGAGATGATTAGTTGGTTGCATTGATTGTATGATTTCACCCGACATCTTTAGGACTTGATTTCTATGGGCCTCGGGCCCCAAGTAAGTAGGTAGGTCATTTTATTTCTTGCATTGAATTTGTGTGTTCATCGTAGTGTAGTTGCATTTTATTTCATGCTTTTCTTTGCATATCACTTCTCTTGAATTTATGCATAAGTTGTTGTGATTCCATTGATTGAATCATTACATATTAGTTAGAAAGTTTTTGAAAAATGAATTTTTTTTTAAGGAATAGTTGAATTTTTTTTTATATGAATAAAGGGTGAGAAAGACACCCCTTGATGCTCTAATATCTTGTTTGAGTATGTGTAGACACATGTATTACTAAGATATTCTAAGGTTCTCATGCACTCTATGGTGAGCACATGTCCCCGTGTAGGAGACAAATGTTACCCCCCCATCCTAGCGGTAACTAAGGAGACGATGCCTCAAGGCCCACAGGTAGAAGAAATGGAGTGTCGAGATCCAATTGAACAATTGAGCCCACATTGAGAAGACAAAGCCCCTCCTCTCCACCACAAATCACCATTCATCATCAACAACATAGAAACATCCACCACAACAACATGTCCCAGAAAGGACAACATGTCTTGCTTCATGTAGCAACAAGTTTGTTCTCATGGTAAGTGTCACTTTAATAATTGAATCATTTGAGCATGTTGCAAAGGGTCCTTTCTTGATTATAGAATGTTTTCTTGGAAATTATACATTTTGTCTTATTTCACCTTGATGGTGGCATGGTTTTCTAATAAGTGGGTCATCCTCGAGGAAAGGGTTACTATTGGGGGGTCTCCTTGAAGGGTCATGATACCATTCCCACACATACTTACCATTTTTCACACCTATTCCCCTCCACTTCCTCATATTTTGGGTTTTTTAGCTCGCCCTAAGGTCCTGAGTGCAATAAAATGCTTCTCCATAAAAATGAGGACCTTGAAAACAAAAATGAATAAAATTGTCCTGCTTGACGGGAGAATGCATTGCAGTGTCTTTTAATTTCTAGTGCATATGGCACTCAATGTATTCTAACTTCAAGTGGCATTGCGATGCTCCTTTTATTTCCTTGCACATAGTACTCAATGTTCGGACCATAAAAAATGAAAGGGAAAATAAAGGGCTTGGAAGAATATTGCATTGCAACCGAAGCATGCAACACACCCTTCACAAAGGCACTCGTAAATGAGACAATATGAGCCCTTGATATGTCAGGAACCCCATGCCCAAAAGTCTTACCCCCATCCACCTCTTATTCACTACATG
>JZKD02S2273844.1:327869-340843 GCA_000966675.3 Picea glauca
TTGCATTTTATTTCATGCTTTTCTTTGCATATCACTTCTCTTGAATTTATGCATAAGTTGTTGTGATTCCATTGATTGAATCATTACATATTAGTTAGAAAGTTTTTGAAAAATGCATTTTTTTTTTTAAGGAATAGTTGAAAATTTTCTTATATGAATAACGGGTGAGAAAGACACCCCTTGATGCTCTAATATCTTGCTTGAGTATGTGTAGACACAGGTATTACTAAGAGATTCTAAGGTTCTCAAGCACTCTACGGTGAGCACATGTCCCCGTGTAGGAGACAAATGTTACCCCCCATCCTAGGGGTAACTAAGGAGACGATGCCTCAAGGCCCATAGGTAGAAGAAATGGAGTGTCGAGAGCCAATTGAACAATTGAGCCCACATTGAGAAGAAAAATCCCCTCCTCTCCACCACAAATCACCATTCATCATCAAAAACATAGAAACATCCACCACAACAGCCTGTCCTAGCAAGGACAATATGTCTTGCTTCATGCAGTAACAAGTTTGTTCTCATGGTAAGTGTCACTTTAATAATTGAATCATTTGAGCATGTTGCAAAGGGTCCTTTATTGATTATAGAATGTTTTCTTGGAAATTATACATTTTGTATTATTTCACCTTGGTGGTGGCATGGTTTTCTAATAAGTGGGTCATCCTTGAGGAAAGGGTTACTATTGGGGGGTCTCCTTGAAGGGTCGTCATACCATTCCCACACATACTTACCATTTTTCACACCTCTTCCCCTCCGTTTCCTCATATTTTGGGTTTTTTGGCTCGCCCTAAGGTCCTGAGTGCAATAAAATGCTTCTCCATAAAAATGAGGACCTTGAAAACAAAAATGAATAAAATTGTCTTGCTTGATGGGAGAATGCATTGCAGTGTCTTTTAATTTCTAGTGCATATGGCACTCAATGTATTCTAACTTCAAGTGGCATTGCGATGCTCCTTTTATTTCCTTGCACATAGCACTCAATGTTCGGACCATAAAAAATGAAAGGGAAAATAAAGGGCTTGGAAGAATATTGCATTGCAACCGAAGCATGCAACACACCCTTCACAAAGGCACTAGTAAATGAGACAATATGAGCCCTTGATATGTCAGGAACCCCATGCCCAAAAGTCTTACCCCCATCCACCTCTTATTCACTACATGGCCTAGAGAGGGTCTTCTTGGGAAACTTTCCTTGACTTGGGGATTGGCCTACCCAATAGGGCACCATGACAACCCTCCCATATCTAAATTTGTCAAATTTTATAAGGTCTTTGAGAATTTGTTTAGTTTGAAAAGGGGGGATTTAATGCACATGTTTGGTTGTTTCTTTTATTAAATGTGGATTAATTGGCACAATACATGTGACTTGTGGACCCTTGGAGGGCGTACTTGTTTGTCTTTGCAGGACCTTGCCCAGTGAATTTTATTCATGGAAGGACGAAGCCACTTGAACTTCCATAGGGGATTGAAATCCCATTGGTTTGATGTAGCACCCCAATCATTGGAGACTTTGGAAGATGAATGTTTCACTTGGGAGGGTGACTTTAGCACTTGAATGATGCTTGGAACCATGAAAGGATGATGTCACTTCTTATGCTCAAATGTCCCTCTTGGAAGGCATGACACCACATTTTGATGGAACATTTGGCACATATGACACATTTGGTGATGTTTTGGGCTTGAAGCCCACTCTGTTGCTTGATTTGGGAATGATGTGGCACCCTTCTAGCTTGATGTCCTAGAATTTGGAGGCTTTTCCATCGCACATGCCACCTTGGAGAGGAATTTTATGGGCTTATGTCCCATCATTTGTTATTTTTGGTTATTTTGTAAGCATGTGTGGGGAAAAATACAAATCAATTTTCTAATTAAGCATTGTAACTTAGGTTTTAGGCCTAAAATCATGGATTTAATTGTAAAGTGGACAAACTAGGGTTTGGTCTTCCTCATATAAATATGAGGCAAGTCATTTGTCACAAATCATAATTCATCACTTGAGAGATAGCTCTCTTCGACTAAAATTTTGGCCTCTACTTTTCTTGTGCAAAATAGATGCAACAATTGTCTAATGGTGCAATAAAGGCTAGTGACTTCTGTTGGATGTTTCTTCTTGGCAAATCATTGGATTTTATTTGATAAGTAAGGGTTGTGCTTGTTAATTCTTGGATTAGGTAAGAAATTTCTGCAATTTTGTCTGTTTCCTCTTGAATTCAAGGTTATTTTTGTTAAAACCTAGGAGGAGTATAAGGGAATACACCCTCCATCAAGGAAATTTATGTTATTTTTATTGAAAGGGCTTAAGGATTGCTACAAGGAGTAAGAGGGTTTATACCCTTGTAGAAAAACCTTGCTAGGTTTTATCTTCTCTAGGGAGTAAGAGGGCTTACACCTATAGAATATCATCAAACCCTAGTTTAATGTTGGTTGTGACCAAGAAAGATACTCCATAACCCAATAGAAAAAACACTACTTGCATTGGAGATTGTAAAATCTTGCATTGATAAACGTGAAATTTAGTGGTTTAAAACTTCTAACAATAGAGTTTGATTTTACATGCCACTGTGTCTCTTCTATGCTAACGATGTCATAATTAGCCAAGTGATTGAGTTGTTGTTATAAACTATTTTCTACAACCATTGGGGCTGATATAATTGTTGCAATCATTCATTTTACTTGAAATTTAACCAAGAAAATCATTGTTTGATCATTGGAATTGAAAGTGTTTGTCTTAATCTTCATTTTTATCCATTTACTTGTTGATTTCCACTGTTAAATATTTTTGTTGCATCAAAAGTAAGCTACAACCATAAGGTTGTCATAAATCTTGCTGACAAATTACTTTTACAACTTTCTATTCTCATCTAATTCATTGTGCTAAGCATTGGAACATTATCTCAAAGTTGTATGCTCATTTGATCCAATTTCATATGTTGAATTAGATGATATAATTGTATATGTTATAACTATCTCATTACTGATATATTACTGTTGTATGCTCCAATTTTGGGACAACAAGGGTTCTTTCTAATTTCTCTCATGTTCCAGGGATAAGTTTATCATATTTGGTATTGATTTTGGTTGTCTAACATCGGTTTTTCATGTAATCTCCATTGACAACCTTTCCTTGAACAATACTCAAACCCCATCAAGCTCCTAGAATATTTCATTGTGACCTATAGGGGTGCTTCATTTTTCTCCTTGGATTATCCCTTGCAATCCCCCTAGCATCACCTAGGAAGTCTCCCTTGTGTTGGACTTTTCCATCACTAAAACGAGGGGGATATCCATTAAGGTGACAGTGATAAGTGTCCCCAATTGTGTCTCACACTTGTTTCTTAGGTTGGGATTTTCCCAAACTACAATCTGTGCAATAACATAGTATTTTTTTGATGTTCCTATAGGTGCAGTACCTAGATCCACGACGATCCAATGATCTTTTTCCACCAACATATATTCCATCTTCAGCTTCTATATCTCAAACATTTACCCATTAAATTTATTGATCTCTATTATTGCACAAGTTTTAGGTTGGGAAAATCCTGACCCAACCACCAAATGGCAAAAACTAAGAGGTCACCTGCTCACTGTCACCTTAGGCAAGTGTCCCCATCACTTTAGAGGTGAGATAGTCACCTCAAGGGGGGAATCCTAGTGACCCTCAGGGGAAATAGGTGAATATGGAGATGAATTCCTTAGAGGTCAAATATAAATGGTGTGAAAGTCTTGGAATGAAGTCTTGGGAAGGTCCAAGGGTTTCCAAGTATGTTGAGTAACCTACAAATGGTGAAATACCTACCCGAGACACAAGAAAAACAAGCATACATTGCAGTATAATCACTTGGACAAGCAAGTTAAGATTTTTGTCGCTAATATAAGTTGTTACTAGCAATTTATATTAGCAATAAAATGGTATCACAAGCTGCAACATAAATTCTAGAGATCAAGTATAAGAAACAAGAGAAATACTAGCTAAACTCAAGATGAAAGACCAAGATTCTAGCATGAAATGATAAGGCTGTTGTAAACACTTTTCTATAGTAAATTATATCATCCTTATGGCTGTAACATTAAATGTATTACAACAAGAAAATCATCCACTCAAAATCCTCCGAACTTTGCCAAAAAGTGCGCTAGACCAAGAAGAGTAAGTGTGCAAACTTTGGGCAAATTGCAATGGTTGATAAGAGATTTATTCAAGCAAATGAGTTAGGGTTTCTGCAGCCCTAATGGATGAATATGCAATTCTATAATAGAATCACGAAGTATCCCTTTGACGGGAATGCCCTAGTGGTTGTGAGGTGCCCAAGGCATAAGGAACACAACCCAAGTTGCAAGAAGTAAAAATGACAAGAAATCACATTTCCCAATGCAATAATTTGTTTCTCCAATGCAATACTAGTGCCTTTAATTATGGGTTAATGAGGTCAAGAAGAAAGATCTAGGGTTACTAAATCCTTGGGGGTGTAAATCCTCTTACTTCCCAAGGAAAGTAACCTAGCTAGGGTTTGAAGATGAGGGGTGTAAATCCTCTTACTTCCTCAACTAAACCCTTGCAAAAAATCTTGATAAAGTGGTGGAAACTAGGATAGGGGTGTATATCCTTATACTCCCTATCTAGCCTTTGCCAAAACAACCTTACTTGAATCATAAATGATAATAACAAAGTAGAGATACCATACCATTCAAGAAAAATCCTTTACATGCAAAAGTAAACCTCCACATAAGCGAGAGAATGACCTTCTAGAGATAGTGCACCATCATCATCATCAAACCATAACCAATAAGAATTATTCCATAGCACAAGAGGAAACATACTCCAAGTGTAGCGAAAATTTCAGATGAAGTACTTCTCACAAGAGGGAGCGTTATGTTAAAATGAGATCTTATGATCTCTTATTTATACAAAATGTCACTTAGATAGTTTGTCCACATAATTAAGGGTAAAACAAAATACTAGGGGTCAACAACCCTAATATTTCCCCTTTTACAAAGAAATATTAGACAATTCATTTAAATTTCACTTTTGCACAAAGAAAAACCCTAGTTTATATGGACACCACCCCTTTAGGGGATGTTTTGGCACTAGGAGGAGGTCGTTGGTGATGGAGGAGAGTGGAAAGGCTTCCTAAAGCCATGTGCCAATCATCAAAACAACTTACTTCATGATCAAGGCTCAAGCCCCTTCAAAACATCCTTGTGCCAATGCATGTCACCTCACCACCAAACCCTAACCCCCCTAGGTGATGTCATTCCTATAGAAGTGACGTTTTGCCTCTCCTAGAAAAAACATTTGGCATGTGGGGGAGAGGTTATGTTGTCCAAGTCATCTTATAGTATTTCCAAGTTTGATATTTCTCATTCAACATACATGCCCTTGGCATCCACCTGTGGGCTTCAAGCCCCATGGAAGCCCAAGCTAGGCTTGTTCTTCCAAAACTGTCCACCAACTAGGTTCTGCAAAGACAAATAAGCACGTTCTCCAAGGATCTCAATTCATAACATCATGATAAGTGAATCTAATCAATGAATGAGCCACCTAAGCATGTTCATAAAATATCACTATATCAAACAATTAAGTGCTCAAAAAAATTATGCAACTTGTCAAGATTGAATATGGGGGGGTTGACGAGGTGTTCTATTGGGTATATATTTCTCTAGGTCAAGGAGAGTTACAAAGATATCCCTCTCTAAGCCATGTAAAGTGGGTGAAGTGGTTAGAGTCAAGACTCAATAAGCATAGGGCTCATGACATACAGGAGGTTGTAGTGTATCATTCATGGGTGCCTTTGTAGAGGGTGTGTGGTACCTTTGTCCACAATGCATTTTTTCCAAGCCCATTATTTTATATTCTTTCGTTCTTTCATAAATTTAAGGAAAGGTTGAAGGGCATTGCCCTGGCGTCGTGTCCAGATAATGGTAGTGTCACTCACAAACACCTAGTGTAAATGAGAAGGTTGGATCGTGATGAGACCCCCTTTCTCTCATCCATGCAACTGAGATCCTGATGCAGGAGCATCGCCAACGCATCAAGCGAGCTAGCGTGGAGCGAAAGAATAGCTGTATAAGCCAGCACCGAATTTTGAAAACACTTTGGGAAATTGTTGCGCAAGTCTTTAAATGAAATCATTTATGAAAGCGCACTTGTAACTTGTAATGGACCTTGAGAAGATAGCTCTCGTCCTTAGGTAGATGAGGCATTTATTAGACTTAATGTAAAGTAGATAGAGTATTAAATTCTAGATTTGATAGCTTTACAATTGTGGGGGAAAACGGATATAGACACCCTCCTTTGTACATTGTAACATTAGCCCGCATTGAGATGATCAAGCATTCAGAAGAGAAGAGCATGCAGAGAAATCTATGAAGAACACCCATGTACAGATGTCTTTGAATTAATGGAATGAAGTTCTGATTAAAATTCATGGTTGGTGTTATTTCTCTGTGTTGATGATGTGCTCATGAATGTATGTTTTCTGGTTATGCATTTACTTTATATATATGCTGTGTATGTTATTTCATGGTTGAACAGAAGTCCGAGAAGGAATGTGAATGAGTTTTAATTGTTTCTCTGAGTGAGCCAGAGGATTCCTGCAAGGAGTGCAGTTGAATTTGTCCGCAAGGAGTGCGTGACTGCAGGGTTCAATTAGAGAAAGCCATTATCCTCATTTATCTTAGAAGTGCAGAGGCACAGAGCCGTGCAAGGCGTGTGCAGGCTAGACGGAGCCTCAAAGTTGTGATTCTAAGCAATTTGTTGAAGGACTACTGCTGCAGAAAGTGCGTAGAGTCAGGAGGATTCAACACTAAGGAGTCATTGAACGATTGCGCAAAGGGTGCGCATACATTCCTTTGAAGGAGTCAGAGTGGGAGAAAGCTTAGAAGGTTTAGCACCTTTATAATATCGCAAAGAAGAGCCCAGGGAGTTGGGTCGGGGAAGGTTTCGAACAGGAGCTGCAAGCGCAGGCTTGGAGAGAAAGTCCCGACAGAAGCACTTAGTCGTTTTAAGAAAACATCAAGGAGGAGGAAATTGACGGTCAAGATTCGCAGGGGAGATTAGCGAAATCCCGCCAGCCATCATATCTCAGAAGAGTTGCGCATGGGTTAAGCCTTAATGTGCAGGGGAGGAGCTCAAGAGTCATCAAGGACTCGACTCATCAGAGAATCGGAGTCTCCGGGGTCATAGAACCCTCATAGGAAGAAATCACGATCCGCGATTTCCCGAAAGAAGCATAGCTGTAGATTTCGGATTGGACGCGTGTCAATGATCCAGAGAGTCGGGGGTTCGGCATTCGGGATATTCCCATGCCAAGGAAATGCTGAAGTTGAAATCGCAATCACGCGATACCCGATAGCGTGACGTGGAGAGGGTGACGTGGAGGAGAGTGCTCGCGTGTGCATCGGGTTTCGACACTTCGGGGATCTTGGTGCCAAGAAAATCACGGAGAAATAGCGAAACCCCGAGCTGGGAGGGGTCCCATTGCCATAGCGTTTGGTGTTGATAGGTGTCGCCCATATCAGAGATCGAGACTTGGAGGGGTCTGTGACATCGCGCAATAGGATTCGCGAATTGCAGAGCCACGAAATTCTGATTTCCATTTGGAGCAGGGACCACAGGCGTCAGAGCAAAAGGACAGGTGGCATCATATCGGGATTCGGGGAATCATAAGGCATAAGGCGTGTGACTACAGGACTCACGAAATCGCGAATTTTGATTTCCCGATTGGTAAGGGAGATCAGTAAAGGATTACTGTGGGTAAAGAGTTCCGACAGGGAATTTGAGGAGCATTTACGCTCTTCGGGCCAAAGTCAGAGAAGGTCCTGGTGATCACGGACGTGCCTAGGTGACGTCTTGCACCAAGTGGTATCAGAGCGGGGAATACCTTTGCTTTCTGTAGTGAAGAAGGAGAAGGAGTGAATTCACCATGCCGCCCAAAAGAGAAAGACAATCACTTGATCCCGAGGATAGGGAGGTGAGAAGAAGAGGTAGGCGGGCAGGAAATCCAGAAATGGAAAGGCAAATGAGAGATCTCCGAGCAAGACTCGAGGAGATGGATACAACTCAGAGACGCGGAGTTGGGGCAAGGGATCTTAGCAATTCCGAAGTTGAAGAGGAAGCTGGACATGAAGAAGGGGTCACAACAGAAGATGCTTCAACCGAACGATTGATCAAAGCCATTTCTAGGATGAGTTCAAAGACAAAAATGGACATTCCAACTTATGAGGGAAGTCTGGATGCAGAAGAGCTGTTGGATTGGATCCGTTCTCTTGACACCTACTTCGATTATGAAGATATCGAAGAGGATAAAAAGGTTAGACATGTTGTTACCCGATTGAAGGGACATGCAACATTGTGGTGGGACGAGCTACAGGTAGATAGACGTTCCAAAGGCAAACATAAAATTAAAATCTGGGATCGAATGATTGCTAAGATGAAAGAAAAGTTCATCCCGAGGGACTATCAAATCACGTTGTTCAGGAGGATGCATAACCTGAGGCAGAAGTTGATGACGGTGAAGGAATACACCAAAGAATTCTACTAGCTCAATATCCGAACAGGTCATCGGGAGAGCGGTGATGGGAAGGTTGCCAGATATCTGAATGGTCTGAGGTATGAAATTCAGGATGAATTGAGCATGGTAACCATCTGAATAGTTGAGGATGCTATCAGATGGCTCCGAAGGCAGAAGAAAAGCTGAGCCGTAAGCAAGGTCAGCGAGGCCGAGGCAGAAGTCAGCCAAGAGGCAAGGCAGTTGCAGAGGAGAAATTCCAGAAGCCCAATGAGGAATGGAAGAGACCTCAGGGTAAGGTTGAAAGAGGTGGAACCTCATAGCGAGGACCACATGCTGAACAGAGGGTGAAGCATACAGAGTAGGGTGGCGGTTATGCTGACGCGAACACTCTTCCTCGTACTAGAGGTCGAGGTAGAGGAAGAGGTGGAATTATCACATGTTTCACATGTGGGAAAAATGGGCATAAGTCATTCGAGTGTCCAGAGAAAAAGAAAGATAGTGGAGAAGCTCACATCCCTGAAGCGCAGAGACGTGATGTTGAGAATGAGGATGCAGACATCGGAAGATCGCTTGGAATGCATAAAGTCCTTTTGACACCTGAGAAGGAAGTAGAAAGTCCAGTTCAAAGGACCAGACTATTCAGGACAGCTTGCAAAGCCAAGGACTGGAAATGCAAGGTCATTGTGGACAGTGGAAGCACAGACAATCTCGTTTCGACCGAGATGGTGGAGATTCTGGAGCTGGAAACAACGGATCACCCGAGCCCATATAAAGTTTCATGGCTGCAGAAAGGACATCAGGTGAGTGTTACTAAATAGTGTTTAGTTGAATTTAAAATAGGAGGATATAATGATAAGATATTATGCGATGTCATTCCTATGGATGTATGTCATTTATTGCTGGGTAGACCATGGCAATATGACAGAAATGTGGTTCATGATGGGAGGATGAACACATACACTTTAGAGAAGGATGGGAGGACACACAAGTTTCTTCCGATAAAGGATAAAGAGGTGAATCCGAAAGTAAACAACACGATACTTCTCATGAGTGGGAAGGAGCTTCTTACAGAGATGGAGAAAAAAGAAGATCCACAGTTCTTTGTTGTCAGGAAGCCGAGGATTGTTCTGACTAGCACAAGAGTGGATGACTTACCAGATGAGATTCAGGAACTGCTGGAAGAGTTCGCTGACATCATCGTGGACGAATTACCTCGTTCGTTTCCACCGATGAGGAGCATAAGCCATCACATAGACCTCATACCGGGAGCGAGTTTACTGAACAAGGCAACATACAGGTTGACGCCACAGGAAAATGAGGAGGTCAAGAACCAGGTCCAGGATTTATTGGACAAAGGATTAGTTAGAGAAAGCCTGAGTCCGTGTGCTGTTCCGACAATACTTAGTCCGAAGAAAGATGGAGGTTGGAGAATGTGTACCGAATCGAGAGCGATAAACAAAATAACCATCAGGTATAGGTTTCCACTGCCGAGAATGGATGATCTGATGGATAGCTTGAGTGGGGCAAACTATTTTTCAAAGATTGATCTAAAGAGCGGATATCATCAGATTCGCATGAGGGAAGGTGATGAATGGAAAACAACATTCAAGACGAACGAAGGTTTGTACAAATGGCTGGTCATGCCATTTGGTTTGACAAACGCGTCGAGTACATTCATGAGACTGATGAATGAAGTCCCAAGGGAATTCATCAGAAAGTTTGTCGTCGTATATCTAGATGATATATTGATTTTCAGCAAGACAAAGGCTGAACATTTGAAACATTTGGCCATTGTGATAAAAAAAACTACAGCGAGAGAAGTTGTTGATCAATGTGAAGAAGTCCTCATTCATGAAGACAAAGCTCATTTATTTGGGTTTTGTTATTTCAGCGAATGAGTTGAAAATGGATCCAAGTAAGGTGGAAGTGATCAAGAATTGGCCATCACCGAGAAACGTTTTCGAAGTGAGAAGTTTTCATGGATTGGCTAGTTTCTACAGGAAATTCATCAGAAATTTCAGTGGAATCACCGCAACAATGATGGATACAGTGAAGAAGCGACATAAGTCTTTTCATTGGACAACAGAGACTGAGAAGAGCTTCAGTCTGTTGAAGTGAAAAATCACAGAGCAACCAGTGTTGGTGTTGCCGGATTTCACGAAGACATTTCAGGTGAAATGTGATGCAAGCGGATATGCCATAGGAGAAGTCCTGAGTCAGGAGGATCGACCAGTTGCATATTACAACGAGAAGCTGGATGAAGCGAAGCTGAAATACTCCACGTACGACAAAGAGTTTTATGCTATTATACAGGCACTGAAAAAGTGGAGGCATTACTTGATCCCGAAAGAATTTTTATTGTACAGTGATAATCATGTGTTACAGTTTGTGACTCAGCAGGAGAAGCTGAATCAGAAACATGCAAAATGGGTAGAGTATATGCATAATTTCACGTTTGTGATTAAGCATATCGCAGGTACTGCTAACAAAGTGGCTGATGCTTTGAGCAGGAAATGTTTGTTGCTGCAGGAGTTCAGAGTCAAGATATTGGGCTTTGAAAATCTGAAGGACATGTATGCAGGAGATGCAGATTTCGGGGAGGCATACGAGGCAGCTGAGAATCCAGTTCTCAGGGATCGGAGCCCATGGATAGACTACATGATCCAGGAAGGATTGTTGTTCAGAGGCAATCAACTGTGTATTCCAGATTGCTCCATGAGTGAGAACCTGCTAAAAGAGAAGCACAGTGGAGGCTTAGCAGGACATTTTGGCCACGACAAGACATTCGCGAAGCTGAGCGAAGCATATTTTTGGCCAGGCATGCGAGCATATGTCAAGCAATTTGTTGACAGATGAAGGATTTGTCAGCATTTGAAAGGGAGGAAACAGAATGCAGGTTTCTATCAGCCATTGCCCATACTAGAGAGACCATGGGAGGCAATTAGCATGGATTTTGTATTAGGTTTGCCGAGGACACAGAGAGGTGTTGATTCCATCTTTGTGGTGGTGGACAGGTTTTCAAAGATGGCACACTTCATTCTATGCCAGAAGACCAGCGATGCTACCCACATCGCAAATTTATTTTTCAAGGAGGTCGTTCGACTCCATGGGTTGCCGAAAAGTATTGTTTCGGACAGGGATACAAAGTTCATCGGGCATTTTTGGAGGACGCTATGGAATAATCTAGGAACTAACCTGGAATTTAGTTCATCTTACCATCCATAGACAGATGGGCAGACGGAAGTGGTCAATCGGAGCTTGGGAGACTTGCTGAGGAGCCTAGTGACAGAGCACCACAGCAGCTGGGATAGCGTATTGCCACAGGCATAATTCGCATACAACGATTCAGTGAATCTGAGTACAGATAAAAGTCCGTTTGAGATTGTGTATGGGACACAGCCGAGAGGAGTGTCCGAGCTCAGGGAGTCAGAACAAACCGCTACTAGCAGCGCTAGTGCAGAGGAGTTTGCTGAGGCAATGAAGGAACTTCACAGTAAGGTGAAGCAACGACTGAATGATTCAAATCAGGAATATAAGCGCAGAGCAGACCAACATCGGAGACAACTTCAGTACGAAGTTGGTGATCTAGTTCTGGCACATCTGAGGAAGGAAAGGTTCCCGAGGGGAACATACAACAACCTTAAGATGAAGAAGATTGGGCCATGCAGAGTCCTGAAGAAATTTGGCGAGAACGCTTATGAGATTGAGTTGCTAGAGGGCATCGGGATATCTCCGATATTAAATGTTTCAGATTTATAACCATACAGGGCTGGAGAAGTAGAGACTGGAGATGAGGAACCAGTGATCCAATGGATGAAACAATTACCAATAGCAGAGAAGCCACAGATGGAGTGCATACTAGACAAGCGAGTGGTATGAAGACCAGGTGTAAGCAGTATTTCGAGTACCTGGTCAAGTGGAAAAACCACCCAGTAGAGGATGCCAGCTGGGAAGGCGAAGCAGTGATACAAAAGCATGGACAGACTGTGCAGGAGCTCATGGACAGGAGCCCATGAAATTTTTCAAGCATGGGAGTATGATGCAGGAGCATCGCCAACGCATCAAGCGAGCCAGCGTGGAGCGAAAGAACAGCTGGATAAGCCAGCACCGAATTTTGAAAACACTTTGGGAAATTGTTGCGCAAGTCTTTAAATGAAATCATTTATGAAAGAGCACTTGTAACTTGTAATGGACCTTGAGCAGATAGCTCTCGTCCTTAGGTAGATGAGGCATTTATTAGACTTAATGTAAAGTATGTTGGAAATACTAAAACAACTGAGAGGGGGGGGGGTGAATCAGTTGTATGTGATCTTAAACAATTTTATACCTTTTAAAACATTATTATTCTTTCTCATGTGTCATAAACAACATACAACATATGGACAGTAAAAGTAAAGATCATCAGTCACACATAAAATACACACAGAGACAGATTTTCACGAGGAAACCCATGAAGGGAGAAAACCT
>JZKD02S2273844.1:348513-379668 GCA_000966675.3 Picea glauca
GAGTGAACTGGACATTTCAAAGTCCTGATCCCCGATTCTCCGATGGCTTATCTCTCTCGCAACTTCTACAGATCTGACGACCCTCGTTCTTTCGGGAAATTTGAATGAGATCCTATGGTCACTGACTCTTCTCCTCCCGATTATTGCTGCACTTCTATTCATTGCTATTGTCATCAATGCAACCACAACTGTACTTGCCATCAATGACAAGTATATGCTGATTTGCTTTCTGTTAACTGAAATTGCCAACAAAGTAGATAGAGTATTAAATTCTAGATTTGATAGCTTTACAATTGTGGGGGAAAACGGATATAGACACCCTCCTTTGTACATTGTAACATTATCCCGCATTCATATGATCAAGCATTCAGAAGAGAAGAGCATGCAGAGAAATCTGTGAAGAACACCCATGTACAGATGTCTTTGAATTAATGGAATGAAGTTCTGATTCAAATTCATGGTTGGTGTTATTTCTCTGTGTTGATGATGTGCTCATGAATGTATGTTTTCTGGTTATGCATTTACTTTATATATATGCTGTGTATGTTATTTCATGGTTGAACAGAAGTCTGAGAAGGAATGTGAATGAGTTTTAATTGTTTCTCTAAGTGAGCCAGAGGATTCCTGCAAGGAGTGCAGTTGAATTTGTCCGCAAGGAGTGCGTGACTGCAGGGTTCAATTAGAGAAATCCATTATCCTCATTTATCTCAGAAGTGCAGAGGCATAGAGCCGTGCAAGCCATGCACAGGCTAGATGGAGCCTCAGAGTTTTGATTCCGAGCAATTTGTTGAAGGACTACTACTGCAGAAAGTGCGTAGAGTCAGGAGGATTCAACACTAAGGAGTCGTTGAACGATTGCGCAAAGGGTGCACATACATTCCGCTGAAGGAGTCAGAGTGGGAGAAAGCTCAGAAGGTTTAGCGCCTTTGTAATATCATGAAGAAGATCCCAGGGAGTTGGGTCAGGGAAGGTTTCGAACAGGAGCTGCAAGCGGAGGCTTAGAGAGCAAGTCCCGGCAGAAGCACTTAGTCGTTTTAAGAAAACATCAAGGAGGAGGAAATTGACGGTCAAGATTCACAGGGGAGATTAGCGAAATCTTGCCAGATGTCATATCTAGGAAGAGTTGCACATGGGTTAAGCATTAACGTGTAGGGGAGGAGCTCGAGAGTCATTAGGGACTCGACTCATCGGAGAATCGGAGTCTACGGGGTCATAGAACCCTCATAGGAAGAAATCACGATCCGCGATTTCTCGAAAGAAGCATAGCCGTAGATTTCGGATTGGACGCGTGTCAACGATCCAGAGAGTCGGGGGTTCGACATTCGGGATATTCCCATGCCAAGGAAATGCTGAAGTTGAAATCGCGATCACGCGATACCCGATAGCGTGACGTGGAGAGGGTGACGTGGAGGAGAGCGACCGCGTGTGCATCGGGTTTTGGCACTTCGGGGATCTTGGTGCCAAGAAAATCACGGAGAAATAGCGAAACCCCGAGCTGCGAGGGGTCCCATTGCCATAGCATTTGGTGTTGACAGGTGTCGCCCATATCAGAGATTGGGACTTTGAGGGGTCTGTGACATCGCGCAACAGGATTCGCGAATTCCTGAGCCACGAAATTCTGATTTCCATTTGGATCATGGACCACAGGCGTCAGAGAAAAAGGACAGGTGGCATCATATTGAGATTCGGGGAATCATAAGGCATAAGGCGTGTGACTACAGGACTCGTGAAATCGCGAATTCTGATTTCCCGATTGGTAAGGGAGATCAGTAAAGGATTACTATGGGTAAAGAGTTCTGACAGGGAATTCGAGGAGCATTTACGCTCTTCGGGCCAAAGTCAGAGAAGGTCCTGGTGATCGCAGACGTGCCTAGGTGACGTCTTGCACCAGAGCCATTACCCTATCTTGGTGACCAAATGATGATAATTTCATACCACTATATATTCATGGACATGATAGGTCGAATCGTGATGAGACCTCCTATCCTCCAACTAACCTTTTAAGCATTCTTAATCATATTTTATTGTGGGTCCCCCTTTTCTCAAAGATAAGTGTTTCATTGATTTCTTGGGTGATCCTTGGGTGAAGCATCTAGAAGGTTCATACATAGGATTTTATCTTTTACCCAACATCAATACCTCTAGGCCTTCATCCCCTTCTTCCCATAGAATGAGGGATAACCCCTTCTTGGGTCAATACACCCTAAAATCCCAAGAGTTAAGGAAATGGGGGGAAATAGTGATGGAAAGTGGTAAGTATGGTCATGAACGATACAGTGGATCTTCAAGGGAGTTCCTAGTAGCAAAAACATCCCTAAGGAAGACCAATTACTAGGGCACAATGTCAACCACCAAGGTGAAGCAAGGAAAAAGGCATAATGTCCAAGCATATATCATGAAATCTAGAGAAATATAAGATACAACATACTCAAATGCCTTAAATATTGAAATGATGCTCACCATAATACTGACTTGTACCTCATGGAGCAAGGCCCACTGCCTTCCAAAAGCCAGTTGATGTGGTGGATGCCATATGAAAATCTATGACCTTTGTGGTGGTGAGAAGGGTGTACATCTATGCAAAAGGATATTGTTGGTCAAGTGGTCTCTCAGTACTCCATATCTGCAACCTGAGGGCCTCGAGACATAATATCCTTAGTTATCCACAAAATGGGGGTAACATCTGGCTCCTACTTGGGGACATGTGCTCACCGTAGAGTGCATGATAATCGTATCATCTTCTGGTAGATCTGTGCCTACCAAAAACTCAAACAAAGGGATCAGAGCATCTAGGGTGGTGCTATCACCCTTCATCCATATATATATATATAAATCCAAAATAGAAACTAATCTAGAAAATAAAAATTTTAACATTTTTTCAAAAATTTCTAAGCTAAGCATGAAATCAATATGCAAGTAGAATGAAATGAAAATGAAGTACATCTAAACTAGTATGAGCAATCAAGATGAAAATGCAGAGGAAAGCAAGATGACTTTCATAATTACCTGGGGCATGGGCCTTGAAGAAGTCATGTTACCTGGATGTAAGGTTGGAGAAGAGATCCATACACTTGTAATGGCATCTACCTCCCATCTAATGATGCCATATAGTACCTTTATTTATCCTACTTCTTCTTGACAATGTAAGGGCCAAGCCACAAGTTGTTATCTTTTTGGTCATATATGGGCTTGCCCTTTGTTTTTTCCCACATGAGCGCACAAATTCCTTCATTAAAATTGATGCAAGGTGTATTTTCAACGTATGGAGGCTCTGTGCGAACTGTCTCTTTGATGATTTCTTCATGTTTTTCATCTTTTTTCTTCAAAATCTGGATAGACCTTGGCTCCTTCCAATGGTATTTTTCAATTTTATTCTTATTTGTTCATGGAAGAAACATCTATATGGAATCTTCTTGTATGAAGGGTAGCTCAGATGGATCATACTCAATAACCCGCAGAGGCATATCATAGTAGTGTTCACTGGCATAATTAGGACCCCTCATATCCATCACATGTGTATCATTATTTTCCCTGTTGTGTAATATTTCATACATGCCATTGCCCATGGGAATATATGCATGTGTAAGACTTATGATAAGAAAACCCCTAGGGCTGAGGACTAGGTCCTTGACAAGAGCATCCCCCAAGCATCCAGAAATTCGATCACTAATATGTCCATGAGGATGTTGATATGTGGAAAATCAATTAGAAATACCTCAACATCTTCACACACCCCAAATACCTCAACCTTTAGTGAATCAATACCACATACATTTCCATAAGGGCGGGTTGTCTTCAAACCAATTTGTTCCATAACCTTTAATGACATGACATTTGTTGAGGCCCATGAATCAAGCATGCAATTGTTTATGTGAAGGTCATTCATGCCTAGTGAAATATATAAACTGGGATTCTTGTCACTTTGTCGATCGAGATATATAGTGTTCAATATGATGGGAGGATATTCTTTCTTAGTTGGAACTTGTAAGACTTTCAAAACTTCCCTTTTTACAGAAGGGATATTACACATCTTTATCACTGGGACCATCATATTCAGTTTTCCAAACATGCTTGCAACATCTATATTTATCTGAATATCATATATAGGAGTTGTCTTAGGAAGCAAATTGTATATTGGAAGTGGAGGTGGTGGATCCACGTTCTCCGTTGATGGAAGAGGAGTATTAGGATGTGACAAAGGGGATGAATATTTATTTCTTATAGTGTAGGTCAGATATTCCTTTTTCCTTAATTCCTTCTTTTGATCATCTATTAATTGATTGAAGGCCCGAAGTCTCCCCTCTCTTTCTCCTCTTCTTATGGCTTCATTGGTCTGCTCTTGGGTAACTTCTTCCTCTTGGAAAGTGAAAATCATATCAATGAAATTCATATCAACATGAGAATATTTGTCTCATCGAGGGAATTTATCTTCTCTGTGGGGCCCTTGGCACGGGAGGCACCAAGATTCTACATCAACTTTCCCAACTGGTCTCAAGGTATTTGGGGCCTTTGCCTCCTGTTGAGGCCTTGGTTTCCAACATGTGGCATCTCTCTGTTGTCTAGAAAATTGAGGTCTGGGAGAAGATTGATTTCTTTCCACTATAGTCATATGGCTCATAAGATGATTCTGCACCTGGATAATCTGAGTATTCATCTGGTCTATCTTTTGAGTCAAGAGAGAAATCAGATCAGGAGCACTGTTGTTGGAAAACTTAGTTTTTGATTCTGATTTTACACGAGGGTAGTGAAAAGGTTCCACCCTTGAATCAATAATATTTTCTTCAATATTGACATTGTACTCCTTGGCTTGTGCCAATGATGTGGGATTTTTGTCTTTGAGAATGAATCGAAACCGCCCTTCAAAAGAATTCAGGTAAAGGAGATGAACTAATGATGTTGTAGGATAAAAATATGTTGGAATTTGATTGTACAACTTGTCAAACTTGGTATTGAATTATTTTACCATCTCATTATCCTTTTTCTTTATCTGATTAAACTGATCCCCAAGTGTCCCACCATCTACCTTTGTTGACCATCTATTCTTGAATAAGTTGGAAAAAGCTTCGTAGGACGTGAGATGATTGTGAGGGAGTCCTTTGAACCAATAAAGGGCTTCTTCAGTCAATGATGGGGAAAATAACTTCATGGCCACATCTTCATGCCCAATACCTGCATTGTCCATGTCTTGGCCCATGACATAAATATGGTCCTCAAAATTTATCACATTATTTCCTAGGAACTTTGGCAACCACATGTTGACTTCTTTTGGCATTGTATTAGGGTATCCTTGGATGTTGGACATGTTGAGAGGTCTGTAGAGGTCCTTTTCCCAAGGGTTAGCCATTGGATCAAGAGGAAGGGTACTATGGAAAAAGATTTTAACAATGACAGATTTGAGGGGAGGCTTTCTTTGGTAAACCTTAGAAGGCTTGAACCTCCTAGGCGGAAAAGGTTTGGGAAATGAAGGGTTCTGGGAAGGTGGAGTTTCCATATGAGCTTCAAGATGAGATCATCAATAAAGGTGGAAAGGGAAATTCCCTTGGGTGGAGTTGCCAGGAAAGCTAAGGGGAAGTCTTTGGGATAGCTTACTAGAGTATCGTTAGGGTTTCAAAGAGGATTCAAAATCCTCCTCAGAAACGACGCCAAAATTTTATCTCACAAGTTGTAGGATGGGAAAAAATCTACCCAGCCACCGAATGGTGACAACTAAGAGGTCACCTACCCATTGTCACCTTAGGTAGTTTTTCATGTCACTTTAGAGGTGAGGTAGTCACCTCAATGGGGGAACCTCGGTGACTCTAGGGGGAAAGCGATGAAGATGGAGGAAGATGTAGATGAAGTCCCTAGAGGTAAAATATAAATGTTGTGAAAGTCTTGGGAAGGTCCAAGGGTTGCTAGGTGTGTTGAGTAACCTAGAAATGGTGAAATACCTGCCCGAGACACAAGAAAAACAAGCATATATTGCAGTATAATCACTTGGACAAGCAATATAAGCTTGTTGTCCCGAATAGCAATTGTTAGTAACAATGTATATCAGCAATAAAATTGTATCACAAGATGAAAAATAAATTCTATAGATCAAGTAGAAGATACAAAAGAAAGACTAGCTAAACTCAAAATGAAAGACTAACTAAACTCAAGATGAAAGACCAAGATTCTAGAATGAAAAGATAAGGCTATTGTAAACACTTTTCTGCAGAAAATTATATTAGCCTTATGGATGTAACATTCAATGTATTACATCAATAAAATCAACCACTTAAAATCCTCCAAACGTTTCCAAAAAGTGCGCTAGACCAAGAAGAGTAAGTGTCCAAACTTTGGGAAAATTCCAATGGTTGATAAGAGAGTTATTCAAGCAAATGAGTTAGGGTTTTTGTAGCCCTAATGGCTAAAGATGCAATTTTATAATAGCAGAAAGAAGTACCCCTTTCATGGGGATGCCCTAGTGATTGTGAGGTGCCCAAGGCACAAGGAACACAATCCAAGTTGCAAGAACTAAAAATGACAAGAAATCATGTTTCCCAATGCAATAATTTGTTTCTCCAATGCAAGATTAGTGCCTTTAATTATGGGTTAATGGAGTCAAGAAGAAAGAGCTAGGGTTACTAAATCCTTGGGGGTGTAAATCATCTTACTTCCCAAGTCAAGTAAGCTAGCTAGGGTTTGAATATGAGGGGTGTAAATACTCTAACTTCCTCAACTAAACCCTTGAAAAAAACCTTGATAAAGTGGTGGAAACTAGGATAGGGGTGTATATCCTTATACTCCCTATATATCCTTGTCCAAAACAATCTTACTTGAATAAAAAATGATAATAACAAAGTAGAGAGACCATACCATTCAAGAAAAATAATTTACATGCCAAATTAAACCTCCACAAAAGCAAGAGAATGACCTTCTAGAGATAGTGCACCATAATCATCATCAAACCATAACCAAGAAACATTATTCCATAGCACAAGAAGAAACATACTTCAAGTGTAGCGAAAATTTCAGACCTAGTACTTCTCACAAGAGGGAGAGTTATGTTAAAATGAGATCTTATGATCTCTTATTTATAAAAAATGTCACTTAGATAGTTTGTCCACATAATTAAGGGTAAACCACAATACTAGGGGTCAACAAACCTAATCTTGGTCCTTTTACAAAGTAATATTAGACAATTCATTTAAATTTCACTTTTGCACAAAGAAAAACCCTAGTTTATATGGATGTCACCCCTTTAGGGGACGTTTTGGAACTAGGAGGAGGTCGTTGGTGATGGAGGAGAGTGGAAAGGATTCCCAAAGCCACATGTCAAGCATCAAAACAATTTCCTTCATGATCAAGGCCCAAGCTCCTTCAAAACGTCCTTGTTCCAATGCATGTCAACTCACCACCAAACCCTAACCCCCTTAGGTGACGTCATGCCTATAGAAGTGAAGTTTTTCCTCTCCCAGGGAAAACGTTTGGCATGTGGGGGATAGGTTATGTCATCCAAGTCATCTTCTAGTACTTCCAAGTTTGATCTTTCTCATCCAACATACGGTCCCTTGGCATCCACCTATGGGCTTCAAGCCCCATGGAATCCCAAGCTAGGCTTGTTCTTCCAAAACTATCCTCCAAGACAAATAAGCATGCCCTCCAAGGATATCAAGTCATAACATAATGATAAGTGAATCCAATCAATAAATGAGACACCTAAGCATGTGCATCAAAGATCATTATATCAAACAATTAAGTGCTCAAATACATTATGCAACTTTGAATATGGGAGGGTTGACGAGGTGTTCTATTGGGTAGATCTTGCCCTAGGTTAAGGAGAGTTTCCAAGAGATCCCTCTCTAAACAATTTAAAGTGGGTTAATTGGTTAGGGTCAAGACTCAATGGGCATAGGGCTCATGACATACAAGAGATCGTAGTGTCTCATTCATGGGTGCCTTTGTAGAGGGTGTGTGGTACCTTTTCTTTTCACCTGAATAATCGATACCACAAATTTTTCATTGTAACAAGATTTATCACATACCCGAGTTAAACCCTTGGCCACAAAGGTGCCCCCCTTAAGCCAATAAAACCTTTGATACCAAATGTAGATTTTAACCTTGCACAATTAATTAATGCAAATAGATTCTTAATAAAAACAGAAAAGATACAATGGCACGTGTTATAGAAAGATTTGCCTCACCCTATGCAATCTTGCACAGAAGGCCTTTTTCCATTTCCCCATGCAGACTTATCATCCATGTTTGTAAATCCCAGAGTTAAAAATACATATTTTTCCACATGTACGCATCTTGTCTACTATACAGCATGCGTATACACATGCTGCACCACTAAAACCCGTGTACATCGTGATTTGTGCCAAACAATGAAAAATGATGTTGGGTTTCCATGTCACGATAGGAGATCTATGATCCTTGGCCTTCCATATACTGGAAACGTTCTGACTTGACCCTTCATTTCCATTTGAAGGCTCTAAATGGGACAATTCTGAGCTATGGAAAAGGGAGAAAGAATTCAACTTTGAGAGCAAAGTTACTTTGGAGAAATTATTTACTTCATATTGAGTCTGCATCCCTTTGTCCACTAAGTCTGAACACAGTGTTCAACCCCCAATATCTTCCCTTATTGATTGAGAACCTCATTGTTTATCTTTTATGAGCTTGCCTTTGGTGGAGGATTGAAGTGGTGGAGGCCCAGTTGGAAGGAACTTAGTTTCTTGGTTCCGAGCTGTGCCGACACAGAAGTCTATAACATTTCCGCTTCTGCTGATCATATATTAATAGAAATACTCTTTTCCCGTCCAATTGATATCTTGAAAATATTTGAATTATTATTCCATGGGTGTATTTGTCATGATTATTAATGGATTATGCTATTGAATGTGCTAACATAATTTATTATCACCATATTCTTGCTTTTCTTGGTTGTTGAGGACTAGTTGTAGGTATATTGCTTTGGTTCAAGTGCTCAATAGTGGACTTCATCGAACGTTTGGATGAGGTAGGCCTTTTATCTTGTGTTTCTAGCATATTTTTTTACATAGCATACTTGAGAATATATTTGATTCTTGTAGTCATTTACGTCTGTTGTGGTTTACCCTAGCCATAGAGAGATTTTCCTCGTAACAGAATTGACGACCATACTGGGGATTGAATCTTCTTTCTTAGGGTTTGGAGTACTTTTATCCTTAGATTGCTCTCGTTCCTATTGTGTTTCTTATCGTAACATTGCTTGATAGCCTCTGTTCACTCTGGGTCTGAGTTTTCAGCCTTCTCCCTTGCCTGGCCTTGTTTTTGGAACATATACATGATTTTTGGCTTAACAGTCACATATATATGCGTGATGTCCCTCTGCAAGCTACATACATGTGCTCTGTTTCCTTGAACAATCATGTACATCAATATTCTTTTCTTGTTTTCTGGGTTTGGTGGTTGTTGGGTGGGATTTGATGTTTTCTGAGTCTTCTTAGGTCTTTGTAGTGGTTGTTGAGTGCCTGTGGGATGACAGGAAACCTGTCTTTGGTTGAATTTTTGGGCGGAGTCTTTCTCATCACCTTTTCATTTTGATTGTCCTTGCACATTAGGTTGGGTGTTCTGCTCCTTGGTATTTTGCTTGAGTTATCTCTTTCTATACACAATAGAGTTTTTATATCAAGTTGTTGTTTAGTCCATGCATTTTCATCTCTCTTATATTGAAAATACAAAAATATTAGGCATTTTTCATTGCTTGGCATTTTGGTCTTTTGAGTCCTTGTCATTAGCTTAGTGCATGTAATGAAAGATTGCATTTTTTACTTCAGAATTGTAGTGTTGAAATTGACAATTTCATTTGTTTAAGAGGCATATCATTCATTGGAAAATGAAGTTAGGGCTTTGCATTATATTCATATTTACTTTTCTTGCTAAGTCATAACATCATGAGTTTCACTACCATACCTTTTTGACTAATCATGGCCACTAAAATTAACGCTATAGTTTAAAATTGATTAGTCACTATTTTATTTTCTAGGGTGCACAAACTAGCTTAGGATTTAGTGCCTTGGGATTGGATTTTGTGAGTAAACTTCTCCAAGGAAATTAAATCAACATATGTGTCTGACAAAGGGAGTGGAGAAATACATTGTATAATTGGTAATATCAAGAGGCTCCGCTCACATCGGAGTTAATCACGAGGTCGCGCGAGGTTGGTTGAAGGGATACCCCCCCTATACCTTCTTAGGGCCAGAGATATTTCTAGGGATCTATACGTATCTGGGGATATTTCTAGTGGATTTACCTCCATGAGAGGTGGTACTTTCAAGGTTTTGGGCTTTTCTACCCTGCCCATACGGTGGACCTAACTTATGACTGATCGCCTGTGCATCAATTATACATTGGTTGCTTAGTTGCTTAGTTGCTCGACTTAGGTGCCACATAGGTTATTTGTAGGGGTTATTATGTAGGTAACTTGGGTCAGATAAGGGTTGGACAACACACAACCTTTATGGAGGATTACCTCTTTGGGGGGATCTGACCGACTGGTTGTTAATCCCACGAGGGCCCTTATAATTAATTATGTTACCTCCGATCTTTAGCAGGGAGTCTCAGGCCCCTCTTGGGCGAGACATACCTTCTTTAGGGAGGGAGGCCACTTTCAGCCACTTTATCCCGTTTGTGTGCATTTTGACCATTTGACCTTTGGTGTGCTCTTTGATTACTAGTTGTACTTAGGATTTATTTTTGTCTTTAGAGTCTTAAGTTATCATGGAGTCGGAGGAACGTCCCCGTCAGTACCATCTCTTGTTACAGTTACCACTGGATTTCAAGTCTTTGCCTTCTAAAAGGTGTAGAGTTATTAGACGTGGTACACACACATCCACTGTTCAGATTTGTGATTCTACAAGGATGAGTATTGAACCTAGTCTTCAGAACACTTGGAGCCTTTAGACTCCCACACCCATTATAGTTAATGAGACCCCTTCGACTCCTGCAACCACAATGGTTGTAGTGCTAGAGGCACCTATCATTACTATGGATCGGCCTATAGTGAATGCTCAATCTCTTTCCTAGAACCCTTTTGGGTCTCTTGGTCACTCACCGGGTTATAATGTTCAGTCCATCCCTATGGCCTCTAATCCGTTTTCCTATAGTATGCCGAAATTTACTTCACATTTTTCGAACGCCATCCCAAATGTTGGCCCTAATGCTAGCATTGGGCTTGGGGGCACTACACCTCCTTATACTTCATTTTTGTTTGGTGGTTCAAAAACCCCTCAAAAGACTCCTAATATGGGAGGCATTCATTCTTTTAACCCTGGGTATAATCCTCTTGCTTCTGGGTGGAAAAACAACCCAGCGGACAAGATTCTGCTCAAGTTCCATCCTATACCCCTACCTCCTCGCTATTGATTCCAACCAATACGTTTGGCATGAAGAATTCACCTCTATCCTACGAATTCATGCCCAGAGGAGGTCAGTTTCACGCTTTGGTCAACCCCCAACCTGGATCCAATCCGTCTCAGGGAAATTTTTATAACCCCCATCAGAATATTCCTACGGGAATGATGCCCAACCAACGTTTTATGAATCAGGCTGGAGGAGGGTCTTACAATCCCACAAAGGGCCATGGTGCTTACCAGAACCCTGGATGGGCTGCAGTTCCTCAAACACAATATTTCCAGGGAGCTTGGGGCCAGATGCCACAACCCCATATCCCTTTTATGGCCATGCTTAATCTTCCAGACTTGACTAAGTTGATGAACGACCCTATGAGTCATGATCCTACATGGCCCCCCGTCACCACCAAGCTTCCTTAGGACATTCCAAAATTCGAAGTTAAGAATGGCGAGGATCCTGGTGATCACGTTACTACCTTTGACCTATGGTGCTCCTCAAATTACCTTAATGATGATTCCATTTGATTAAGATTATTTCAATGTACCCTCATCAAGGTCGCTATGAAATGGTATATCGAGCTACCTAGGGGGGCATATGGGACCTTTAGTCAGATGGTGTTGGTCTTCCTTAACCACTTCCAATTGTTGGTTCGTTACGATGCTGGCCTAAAAATTTTGTTGAGTTTACACCAGGACACCGCCACTCATATCTCAGATCATATCCAGGAATGGTGTAGACGGAAGAGGTTGATTAAGACCTCCATACCCTCAAAATTTCTTTTAGAATGGTTCCTCAAGTATTTTCACCCTCATATCTCAAAGGATGTTGCTACATCCGAGGTTACCACCGAGGAAGAAGTGATCTTTAAATCCCAACAATTAGATCTTATATATGCTCAGTCTGGGATATTATACCACATTCTTTCGGATGCACCATGATCAACTTATGACCCTAAACAAAATACTAGACCTCATGCTGATGGCATTGTAGGCTCCGCCAATGTAAAATCTACAAACTCAGTTACAAGCCATTTGAAAGAGTTGTCTCTAAACCAGTCTGCAAGAGGGCCAACTTCGTTTGTGTCTTCCAATCCCACTCAGTTGAAGGATGTATATTTAGTGTAATCTTCAGTCGGCCCAAATGGTAACCAACAACTAGGCAGGAATAAGAAGAAAGGACGTAATACTCGTAAGGGTGGGAAAAATAATAATAAACCCAAGGAAAATGGTAATAATGAGAAGATGAATAATAATGCTGGAGAGGGCAAGCGAGAAAGACGTAAGGTGAAGTTTCCCTGTAAGCTTTGTACATATGACCACCTTACTCATTTATGCCCCAAACTTGTGGAAGATGCGAGGATATTATCTCTATCTCCCGTCGTGCTGACGAATCCTTTTCCACATAACCAACACATGGCCTCGATCTCCTCAAGTGTCGGAAATGCAGTTGGTGGGAGTAAAAAACCATCATTGCAAGACAATGATCATTTGTGTATCAATATGGTCGATGCGAAAGTTAATGTAGCCACTTGATCTTGAGATTATATCTCTTCAAAAGCTATATCTGGTCTAGAATATCCTCCTCCTCCTCTGTAGATGACTTTACAGATTGAAAAACCAGAGCCACCGCCTTGTATTCCGAAAAGAGTACTCAAGCACTCTACCTAGAATCCAAATGCTAGAGCTGCCCATAACTACTCTATTGTTGAGGACCTGGGTCAAACCCCTTGTGCAATGTTAGATTTGGAGGTACTCCAGATGTGTCCTTCACAAAGGAATGCCTTACTATTTGCGTTAGGAGATCTAGAACCCAGTGGCTTGAAAGTTATCAAGTTTGACGTCACAGATGTGAAGCCTCACTTTCCTTACCATGTGGCATTCCAAATCCACACGGAGTACTCAAAGTATACCATCAAATGTGCGGTTGTTGATGAAGGTGCTACTACATGTGTGATTTCCTTGATCTGTTGGAAAGATCTTGGTTCTCCGAATCTTTCTAAATCATCGAACATGTTGACTGCTTTTGACGGTCATTCCTTCTGCCCTCACGATATTCTTCCTGCCTTTCCAGTCCAGTTAGGTGGGAAGATGGTAGAGGTGGAGGTCGAGGTAGTTGTTGCACCTCTTGATTATAACTTGTTACTAGGATGCAATTGGACCTATGCTATGGTCGTTGTTGTATCGTCCGTCTTCTGTACTCTTTGTTTTCCTCATGAAGGAAAGATCATGACGATCGACCAATTATCCTTTGCGCATGCTAGTCCCAATGCATCTATTGGAACGTCGATCCCTATGATCGACAATTATCAACCAAGAACTGAGAATGTCGCTATCGAAATGTATTCTTCCCTTATGGGTATCTTCGACTTCACTGCACCGATTCACCACGTTTACGCCATGTCCAGTAGGCTCGTTTTGATAGGGAGGTCCATTCCTTTCCACACTTCCTATTTTAGTGATCCATGGACCCTACCTTCCCCGAATTCGTCTTGTGAATGTCAGTTGCAGGTTGGAATGGCCATGCCAGTATCAGCATTAGTTATTGTGTATCAAGTTGTTCTTGATTCTTCCATCGATCCTGATCCTGTTACCTCACCGACAGATGAGAAGGATCCTGTTCTTAGGCCCGTGTGGGCCACTTTGTTGTCTTGTTCACATGACTGCCTCGATGGGAATTTTCCTTCGGAAAAAGCTATCATCAAAGCCATGAATGGTTCTGACAAACCTTGGGATGATATGCATCATCACTCTTGTTTTCTCCTAGAGCTTGAAAGTATCAAACAAGATGAATTTCGATCCACTTTGAGTGAGATAGTCAGTCACACCATCACAAGATAGTGAGATAGTGACATGTATGCCAAAGGAAATATAGCGAGTATTTATCCTACCTTCATGATCAATATCTCTCGTACCCCTGGAAATATTGAAAATGTACATATCGGTGCGGATTGTTTTCCAGAAGAAATCCTGATCTACACCGAACTCTTCAAGGAATTCTGAGATGTATTTTCTTGGTCATATGAAGAGATGCCAAGAATCAACCCTCGTATTTTCGAGCATGAGATTAGAACTTATCTGGATGATAAACCTGTTTGACAATGTCTTAGAGTTGTCAATCCCTAGAAGGCCCTTGCTATTGAGGCAGACGTGGAGAAGCTAGTTAATGTTGGCTTCATCTGCTCAGTTCCCTTGACTGAATGGGTATCCAATCCTGTTCCTGTGAATACAAATCAAGGAAATATCCATGTATGTATGGACTTTCGTGACCTGAACAAGGCATGTCCTAAAGACAACTTCCCGACACCTTTCATCAATCAGATTCTCGACGATTTTGCGAGAAGCGAAGTGTTTTATTTTATGGACGGGTTTTCAGGGTATAATCAAATTCAAATTAAACCTAAGGATCAACACAAGACGACATTTATTTTTCCTTGGGGTACTTTTTCATACTGGAAAATGCCTTTCGCCTTTAAAAATGCCGGAGCAACCTTCCAACGTGCCATGACCTTCACATTCCACGATCTTAAGCATATAGTCGAAGCTTACCTTGACGATCTCATTGCTCACTCTCGTAAGAGAGTGGATCATGCTACACACTTTCGACTTGTTTTCAAAATATGTCATTACTATAGAATCCGGTTAAACCCTCACAAGTGCATCTTTTGCATTAGGTCTGGTTGTCTTTTGGGATTTCTAGTTTCTGAGAATGGGTTCATGGTAGATCCATTAAAGGTTGAAGAAATACTTCGATTGCCTCCCCCGTGCACTATTAGACAACTTCAAGGTTTACAGAGGAAATATAAATTTCTACGTCGGTTTATGGTAAATTATGTCAATATCACTAAGGGTTTCATTCGTCTTTTGAAGAGGGACACCCCTTTTATCTGGGATGAGAGAGCCCAGGAGTCCTTCGATGCTTTGAAGAAAGCCTTGGTATCGGTGACTTTGCTGAAGTGTCCTGACTACAATAGGGATTAATTTCTTTATATCGTCGTATCTGAGGAGATAATTGCTATGGTTTTGGTTCAGGAGGATGATGATCTCCGCGAGCACGTCATCTACTATCTTAGTCAAAACTTATTTGGTACTGAACTTAATTATTCTCACGTTGAAAAACTAGCTTTGGCTTTCATTCATGTAGTCCAATGTTTACGTCATTGTATATTGCTTTGCAAGACTACTGTGGTTGTCGATGTCAATCCATTTCAATACGTCCTTACCATGCGTATCATAGGGGGAAAATATAATAAATGGATTGTCATTCTACAAGAGTTTTATCTCGATTTCGCTTCTGCAAAATCCAAGAAATTGCTAGTCTTCACAGAGTTAATATCTAACTTTCCACGATTAGATGAGGATGTTATACATGTTGATTTGTTTGTGGACGAACACATTTTTCTTATCTCGTCATCTGACCCCTGGTATGGAGACATTTTTCTCTATCTTCAAACCTTGAAGTTCCCTCAGTATCTCTCGCGAGATGACCAACAATGTATATGGTACCAAGATAGGAATTATACTATCATCGGTGACACTTTGTATCACCGAGGAATAGAAAATATCTTGCCTCATTGTTTAACTCACAGATAATCCGAGTCATTCCTGAACGATTTCCACAGTGGGGCTTGTGGTGGTCATCAATCCGGGCTTGTGACAACCTAAAACATTTTGTGAGTTGGTTATTTCTGGCCTTCTATCTTTAAATATTGTATTGAAGCAGTTAAGAAGTGTCACCTCCATTAGGTGTTCACTCAGAAAATGTGCTCACATCTAGCCCCTCTTCACCTAGTCATTATCGTCGGTCCCTTCACCAAGTGGGGGGTCGAATTTGTAGATTGCAACCCAACTTCAGATGGGGGGAATCAACACATTATCGTGGCCGTTGACTACTTTACTAAGTGGGTCGATGCCATTCCTACAGTTAAATCTGATGGGAATATTTCCGCCTTCTTCGTATTCAATCAAATTATCGCCCGGTTCGGTATCCTGAGTGAGATTATCATTGATCATGGTAGTCACTTTCAGAATGAAATGATGGAAGAACTAACATCTAAGATGGGGTTTAGACATGGTCATTCTTCTCCTTATTACCCCCAGGTAAATGGACAAGTAGAGGCCATCAACAAGTCTCTCAAGACCATTTTATAAAAAACTGTCAACCAGAGTAAGTCCAACTGACACATTATGCTATATCCCGCACTTTGGGCATACCGAACCTCAGTCAAGATTGCCACCAGATTTTCCCCTTTTTAATTAGTACACGGTGTGGAGTTGATATTACCTTTTGAATGAGAAGTCCCTTCTCTTAAGTTGGCAATCACACTCCTACCTGACACTTTCGATATCGAGCGACACATTGTACACCTAGAGATTCTTGATAAGCAGCGTCGAGATGCCTCTACGACTATTGAGGCGAACAAAATATGTGTCAAGGTCTAGTACAATAAGTCTTTCTATCCTCGGTTGTACGTTGAGGGTGACTTGGTCCTCTTATATGATCAAGCCAAAGAACCACTGGGGGCAGGCAAGTTTAAACCCACGTGGAACGATCCTTATATCGTGCGACGTGTCTTAGAAAAAGGAGCATATGAATTAGAATATTATGAGGGGAATATGTTGGCCGAGTCGAGGAATGGGCTCTACTTGAAAATATATTACGCTTGAGCCCCAAGCTTGGGTGAAACTCTTTGTATACTAATGTAATTTAGTGTATATATATTTTCCCTTCTTTTCGTCCTCAACTTGCTTATCGAGTTTTCCCTTGCTTGGCAGATGTCAATGGATTCTTTGGTCTACCTAGGATTTGTAGAGGGAGCCAATCGTCATAAACATAACTTGGCTTCCGTCGCTTGGGTGGTTTACTCACCCGAGGGTCTACTGGTGTCTTCAAGTGGCGTATGCCTAGGGCCATCCACGAATAATGTGGTCGAATATAGCGTCGTTATAGAAATTTTGTGCGATGTTATCTCACATGGTATTCTCTCTTTAGAAGTTCGCCTGGATTCCCAGTTAGTAGTATGTCACTTGAATGACAGTTAGCACGTGTGTGATCCTACGTTACTCTGATGATTCCTACAGGTACGTCTTTTAGAATGACAGTTTGATTTTATTACTTATTATCACATTCCTAGGAGTTCTAATCATATATCCGATGCTTATGCTAATTACATTTTAGATTGGAATTTGTCACATAACTAAAGAAAATAAAACCATCTCATCAATGTACACATTGTAAATACAAGAAAAGACGAAGATCCATGTTTTATATATATTTAAAAATATATGGTGTTTATAGTACACAATTGAGGCTAATACCCTCAATACACATATACAATCGATACTACAATATCCATGACATATATGCATGTGGAGCTGGATGTGTGTCATGGTAACAAACTACGGTGTTTGTGAGATGCCAAAAGAGTCTCACCCAAGCTCTAGGCACACCAACCAATTGTTGTTGCATGGCTTCCAGCAGATCCTCTACCTGAACCATCAAAATCCTATGAGTCAAACGAGACATGTTTCCCTACACGTTTTGAAGGACTCTTTCAGATTCTCCTCCTGCCGCCTCATCTCCCCGGTTCCTCTGACGATGTCGAGGAAGCCCTTCCAGCCGTTGCAGACCCACATCTGCATTACACAAGTGTCTAGTTAGTACTTAAGCATCATCCAAAAATATTTTTGTTCTACTATACAAAAATACAAAAAAATGAAATACTTAAAAAAATTTGACATACCTATGTCCCCGTAGGTGGTCCCTGGTGTGAGTGGCATGTCTAGATCCCCTCTGAAGTTGATCCCTGCATAGGGATAGTCATCCAGAGCAATGACCTTTTGCTGCCTCCAGTAGAAGAAATCCTCGTTGTAGGGTGTGGGCACCCTACCTTCCCCCTATCGTCTAATTACCATGATCCATCGTTCCATGGTTAGATTGTGAGGTCCTCTCGAAATAATATCAACTCTAGGTCCCAAACCTCGAACTTATTTGAAGAAAAAACTGCATAAGATAGAGGAAAACCTAAAGTTCCTCTTGCTACCCTGTTTGCACTCTGTCAACTGGCTCTTCATATTTTCTAGTAGTGAGGTACACCAATCATATACTGTGGGTCTCAAGCACTCTATAACATAGAACATGAGCGACCTCGATTCCTGGTGCAACGAAGTCGATCCTGTGATCCTGATCAACACGAGGACAAAAATATTAAGGCTGAGATTGTTTACCTCTCGGATAGGGAGTTGACTCCCGAACTTCGGAGTCCCTACTACATAGTGGGCATCTATGTACTCCTCTATTTTCATTCCTCGCCCTGATCCTCATGATTTGAGGTTTACAACGTCTCCCCAACGTGATAATCTAGTCAAAAAGTAGATATCCTCTACTTCAATCCTCAATGGTTTCCCATCGAGGTTGAAGCTTTCACTGTCAGGGTCCCAGTAACCCACAAGCATCTCAAGCAACCTCACCTGGGCCCTCATCCCTTTGAGTGCCCAAAATTTATATAAGCCACATCTTTTCAAGGCCATTTGGGCTCCCAGATCTCGGTCCACAGCAACATCTACCTCCTCGTGCTCCCTTTCCTTCCATTCTAGCACCATCCTGCCAGATAAAAGTCAAAATTTGAGTTAGAAACCATAGAAGTTATTGATTATGGACTTGTACGCGAGATTCTTCACTTACAGTCATGTATAGGGATGGGTATACGTGCCCTGTAGTTTGTACAGTCACATATAACCCATCTTATACGCAACTCGATAAGTGGCAGACTATGTACACCAAGTTACCCAATTTACGCCCTAATTTACTCAAAATTTGAAACCTAATTTAAAAATTTAATCAACTAGAAAGGAATAGGAGGGGAAGAGGAATTACCTAGTCTAGATGGTTTCTGATTTCATTGTCTGACGCTCCCGCAATCACCAGTTGAATCTCAAAGGTAATTTGGTCCAATTTTCACTATTTGGGTAGAAAGTTAAAATGACATAGTAATTTTTGGTTTTGTTACTATTTATAACAGTTTTTACCCACTTTCTATAGTTTTGAGTCATTTTTTCGCCTAATGGACTAATACAAAGGTGGATTGAGTTGGTTTTTGTAGTTTTCACCATGGATTCTTACAGATTTCAACGCTATGTTGGTCGTTCATCACCATGGGCATGTATTTTCATTACCCAGCATATAGGATAAGTATCCATTCCATCATGCATTTTTTCATTATCCTATAACTATCACTTTTTATGCTTTAGGTACGAACCCATTTGTTGTGACACAGAACCTTCCATCTGCTATAAGTAGTGTCGTTATCAAGTGGTAGAGACTTAACAAACATAGGTTCCCTAGTTAGATCCCCTACTTCATTTGGTGCCCATGCATAGATTTTTTCCATAGGACTGTGAGTCCCTTATATCTAGTACAAAAATTTATGTTGAGCCTCATTTCTCACTCATAAACATGTTGCCTTGTACCTAGAGGACTCCCAACCGAGTTTAATTTAATCTCTTTTCCAACTCATCTTCAAAAAGCAAAAAGATTGTTGAGTGAACTTGTCTCTTTCACACTCGTAAATTGGATTTGAAAGAATGTCTATTTGGCCCAAGTTTATCTTTTTTTTTCACACCAAGTAGACTAAATTCCATGAAAAAGGACATTTTTTGGCGTTAATTTGTGATTGCATCTCATGCCTTTGCTTGCAGTATTGAGCCTATAGTCGGTTCTCGCTTTGCGTTATAAACCGTTTACCCTAGCAGCTTTTGCATCCTCAACCAAATAGAGCCTCGTTTATATCCTTCACAATTTGACACCCTATACCTAGAAGGGAACATTCCCCCGAGTGTCCATCTCCCGCATGCATCTCCTTGCATTGAGCATAGGTATGTTCCACTGCTGGAACTAGTTTTTCTTACTTGCGACACTCATTTCCTCCTTTGTACCATAACATTCATTTGTCTATGAAAAAACAAAAAACGACGGGCGAGAAGGGAATATTATCTTATATTGGCAGTAGTTGTGTCACCTTTGAACAAACTACAAAGTTATTGAGTCCATTTGTCATCATAATTTTGGGATTAGCATGGCCTTAAGAAGCTGAGCTCGTTACAAAGTCTTCTCTACCAATTGGTTACTCCTCCAGTCCCTATAGAGAATTTCATTGATGCCTCATGCATATCATGGTTTCATCATTGAGTCTATGCTACCGGAGTCTTCCATATGTCTCATGCTCTTGTTAAAAGGAAGTCTATCAACATATGTCGACCATTTCTCATAACTCTTGACTTTTCATGTTGGCCATACCCTCAGTTTGTCTCAGAATCACATGATATTTTAGTCCTATCACACATCATGGTCCTACTTTCATCATTGGTAGGTAACCTTGAACCCAACAGTCAACATTTCATCATCGATCGTTGACTAGGTGGTTTCCCTTGTGTTTGACGATAAGACATCTATTCACACATTGGGATTCGTGTAGTGTCTTGGAGGAAATTATCCTTATTCGTGGTTTCCTCACCTTTGTCAGTAGTTTTCATCATTGAATGCTATTCATATGGTCTTTTTCGTATACCACTTGCACTTGGCACACGTGAAAGATGCACAGGGTCATTGGTTCGTGAACATGTCCTTCGTCCGATTTCCTCCAAATCATGAAGCTCATGCTTTGTACCTCATGCTGACTGATGAGAGATGCCTTAATGCTCTCCTTTCAGTGGGTTTCCTTCCATCGACTTCGGTTCATCTATTCTGGAAACATGACCTAGAGTCTTATGAGTACCTTGAGGCTTGCAGTCATTAGTGGCAGGTTCTCTCGCCATCGAAAATTGGGAATACATCAATGTCTCTTGATCGATGGATTCTTTAGGTGTTCAACACTAGCTCATTTATTCACACTTGTAAGAATGTACTCGGTGCCTTGATACCTACTTTTATTATCGGTAGGTTGTCTCGCGTTTGTTAACGATATACCTCAATGACCGGTAATCAAACAATGTTTCATTGTGTTCGACCTCAACTCCTTTATTCAAATGATGTAGACTTGCACCCTTGGCAGATTGTGTAGAAGACTTGAAGACATTAGTACGTGGCTGCAACTTTCCTTATCCGTTGCTTCATTTTCATTTTACTAGTACCTATATGAATTCAATGATCATGGCAGATCAAACTGTACTCCATTGTATACAAATATCTTTAGATTGGTTTTGAGACTGGTTCTACTGGGCGTTGTTCGAAACTGTGACATATTTTGGCATGTAACCACATTTTATTTTCCTATTCATGGCCATAGACAGTTGTTTGGTATATTTTCACATCGATATGCAGTGTAATTCTATTGGCATCCATGTATGCAAAGTTAGTGCAGAATGTAATGAGCAACTATTTCTTCCAGCTTGTTCCCCATCACTCAACTTATGGGTTGTTTATAATGTATTTAGGCCATCCCAGATACTCCTCTAACCTCACACATTAGGGGGCATCTGTTATATAAATATTTTCCTCACCCTATGCAATCTTGCACATAAGGACTTTTTCCATTTCCCCATGCAGACTTATCATCCCTGTTTGTAAATCCCAGAGTTAAAAATACATATTTTTCCATATGTACGCATCCTGCCTACTATACAACATGCGTATACGCAGGATGCACCACTACAACCCACGTACATCGGGATTTGTGCCAAAAAATGAAAATTAATGTTGGGTTTCCATGTCACGACAAGAGATCTATGATCCTTGGCCTTCCATATACTGGAGACATTTCGACTCGGCCCTTCAGTTCCATTTGAAGGCTATAAATGGGCCAATTTCAAGCTATGGAAAAAGGGAGAAATAATTTAACTTTGAGAGCAACGTTACCCTGGAGAAATTATTTACTTCATATTGTGTCTGCATCCCTTTGTCCTTTAACTCTGAACACAATGTTTAACCCCCATGCTCTTCCCTTATTGATTGATAACCTCATTGTTTCTCTTTTATGAGCTTTCCTTTGGTGGAGGATTGAAGTTAGTTGGAAGGAACTTAGTTTCTCAGTTCTGAACCGTGCCGACACAGAAGTCTGTAACATTTTCGCTTCAACTGATCATATATTAATAGAAAGATTTTTTTCCCATCCAATTGATATCTTGCAAATATTTGAATTATTATTCCATGGGTGTATTTGTCATGTTTATTAATGGATTATTCTATTGAATGCGCTAAAATCATTTATTATCACCATATGCTTGCTTTGCTTGGTTTTTGAGGACTAGTTGCAGGTATATTGCTTTGGGTCAAGTGCTCAACGATGGACTTCATCGAACGTCTGGACGAAGTAGGCATTTTATCTTGTCTTTCTAGAATATTTTTTTACATAGCATACTTGAGAATAGAGTTGATTTCTATAGTCATTTCCATATGTTGTGGCTTACCCTAGCCATAGAGATATTTTCCTCGTAACAACACGCACACACATTACCCATAGATTTTTTCCCTGGAAACCCAAACTGGGAAAACCAACATGTTTAGAGCCACACCTCTAATCTTCTTTATTCATTTTTTACAATACAATATATATAGGATCCAATGACATCCAAAAAGCCTAATTCATTGAACCAGATTAGTCAACAACCCTAATTCCTTGACCAGAATTAGAAAACTATCAACAAAAACCATGTGCTGAAAAACCACCAAAAAATAGACGCAAAAAAATGCCAAAAATGAATGAAAAATACCATCATTTTTTTTTTTTATGGCTTCATCCCCGAGCCCCCTTATAGGGGAGACCCTAGCCCCCCCGCCCCGCCCCCCACTTGCTCCCATATAAATGTACAGTACATGGGATCAATCTTGCAAAGAATACAATACATACCCAACTATTGGCACAGGGGCAAACCCAGGGTTCAACGCTACAACAACGCACCAACAAAACCCCAACTACCAACCCTTTTGGCAACACTTGTGAAGCAGATGAAGTCTCACCCGAGGTAGAGGCAGGGGTGGTTGTAGGACTCAGATGTATTCAACCTTAGCTGGGACACATATCTGTGATAACAACACCTTAATAGAGCACTTAACAGTAATTATTCATCAATATTTAACATTAGTTCACAACGCAGATAAACCCTAATTACAGAGCAACGCAATATTCTTCCAGATCAAACATATAGAAGCACTTAGCATAAGGGAACATATCAGATCTAACATTCATTCACATCCTTAGGAACTAAGCTATCATATTCATCTAAGCATACATCATTACACTAAGTATTAACCATATAAGCCATAAAACATTCACAATGCACAAAGAAACCATAACACATCATATATGTGGTTCACCCCCAGCCTGGGGCTACATCCACCAACTCTTCTTCTCTTTTATTATGTTCTGTCAATCAGCTACATGCACAGAGCCATGAGATCTTACTTTGCATAGGACATGAGATCTGCACACACTTCGCTAGATCCTCCTTCCCCAAGCTAGGTCACATCACAAAGCCTTTTCACAGTCTCTTACAGTGACTTGCACTTAGATATGCAAGTTCTCAACATAGAATGCACGAAGCATTTGCAATCTTTACTTAGCACTCAACACGGTACCAAAAAAACCCTTCTTCTCCCCCTTCTTACATCGCCTAGACTTCTATTTATACATTACAAAAACGGCCTAAAAATGGGTAAACCCATGGGCCAACATCCCCATACCTGTTACATAGTCCAAAACCCAAAAATCCCTAAAAAGGGGATGATATCTCGTGATCTCTGCTTCGACTTGTGCTCCATATTCGAAAATCTGTCAAAGTCCCAAAATAGGTCAATCGTGACCAAGGATTCTCAAAACTTGGTCAAGAGCCAACATGCCCCCAACACTCACTTGTGACTCGTCCCGAGTCAATCTGATCTGGGTAGCTCTTCTTCAAAATCCTCGAGCTTGGCTTGAGTTGCATCGACCTATTCCTGCACCAAGGCCTCCTGCTCGACGAACTCTTGGATAACTACTTCATTGACAGGTCCCTCTAAGAACTATTCAACTGCAGTGACGACTTGGTCCAGTTATTCTTCTCGGATTTCAATCTCCATGAATAGTTGGTAAGCCTCATTCTGAATTGGTTGGAGCCTCTGAGTAAATTCCATGACTTTTCTCTGAATGGTGTGGACCTGCTATTGAGAAGTGTGTTGTTCTTGGGATTTCTTAATCCTCTCGACTGTTGGTAGGGGATTCAACTACACCTGTACTGTTTCTGATTATTTATTTGCCTCTTGGAGTTGTGACTCTAGTGCCTTCAATTCAGGATTCTCAGTGAGTCGCTCATAAGTCTGGGCACTGTGATCACTTAACTGTTTACATTCCAAGGTGAGGGCCTTGATTCTCTTAACTGCGCTTTGAGAAGTTGCTTCTCTTTGATCTCGCACATCCTGTGGAGTGCTGGGCACTATTCGTATCTCTAGATATGTGATTCTATGTTGAATTTGTTGGATGGATTCCACGAGCTGCACTACTTGATGCTCCACTGGGTCTTCTACCTTTGGCTCTAATCCCATCACAGAGAGAAGTGTTATGTCCTCTGCTTCTTTGACTCCGAGCTGTTCTATGAGCAACTGCTCTTTTTCTTGCTTAATCTGTGCTCTCTCTTTTTCACACTTGGTTTGAAGGTCCTCCTTCTCCTTTTGTGCGACCCAACGTTGCTCTACCATTTCCTCTTGGGCTTGCTTCAGGGCCCATGTGGCCTGTTATTTGTCTTGTTGTGCTCGACGAAGGTGATCTTCAGTCACATCATCTAGTCTGCGGAGTTGGCCATGTTCATCTCCCAACTTTGGTGCTTCTGATGGTGGGGTCCCAGTGGATAATGTGTGGCTAGAGTGAAGGGATATGTTGTACCCCTCTAAGTTCAACCTCGATTTTGTCGTACATATCATCCTTCTTGGATTCATGTTTCTGGAAGACATCCTATGGAGCATATGATATGACTGCGATGATGAATTCGAATTCATCGACTGTGATCACAGTCTACAACTTAGTCTTGGTGGCTCTGGATTTCTTCTGCGAGGTAGGTTTCATGGGGGAAGCTTTCCTTTTCTTGGAGGGATCAACTTCATCAAATGGATTCCTAGGAAGTGTGAGTTCACCTTGCTTCTGCTAATATTCTTTCCCATTGGTCCCTTCTTGATCTACTTCATCATCACCTCCTCAACCAAGTGAATCTGATGCAGTTTCTTCTGATGCACTGCTCAAGTTTTGTACTTCTTCAACCTTCTTCCTTCTTCTAGGTCTAGGTGTATCATTCTCTTCGTGAGTGGTCTCTGGGATGCCAATTATTTCAGGATCAGATATTTCTGCGGGGTCAACAGGGAGAAGGATCTCTGCAAACCAATCCTTAGTTATCTCTTTGAGGTCCTCTTCTGTGAGCTTGTAGTATGACTGAAGCTCTTCTTTATGCTCATCTGCGTGCACGGTGATATAAATGAAGTGTCGATCTGCACAGAACTTTATGAGAGGTCTGAACCGATGCAGGGTTTTTGGCATCATGTGAGGGACATCTGCAATAGCCCTCTTTAGTTGTATATAGTACATGTGGAATACTGTGTTTGACTGCCACTGTTTGCCCATACCGCTCAAGTACTAGAGCGTGGCGAACTTCTTAGTGAGCGGCTCGAATGGTTCAATGTTCAGGAAGGTCGCACCTTCTAGCATCTCCCAAGAAGTAAATGCGATGAGGATTAGGAGCCAGCTAAAGTGGAACTCATAGCCCTGATCTTGAGCTTCGCGGCAATCCAATTCCAGCTGGTTGACTAGGTACTTCGCCCAGTTCATCTGGAGTCCTTCTACACATTTCTTGGCGAGGTCAACAATGAAGCATGTGACCTGTGTAGGTCTGTTCTTTCTCACGATCTTTCCTGCGATCAACTGGCAGGCCAGGCGTACTGCACTATTCTGGATGGAAGCTACCTTGTAGTCTCACGTTCCATTTTCTACATCGTCATATGTGTCTTTGATCCTCTGTGCCAATGTGCAGTCTGTAGCCTTCCCTGGGTAGAATTCCTGTGGGTCAGGTCCCTGCATTCTTAATCCAGTGATTCTATGGATTAGCGTCAGATCGACTGTGATGCATCTTTCTAGACATAGGTAGCCCCCATGGTAACATGACAACAGGATCTTAACACACACGTTAACCTCCTGGTTCCTTCCAAAATGTGGGATCTTCATCACACTCAAGATGGTGGACTACACGAGGTTCAGAGTCCATGGTTGGGGGATTATTTTTGAGTTCTTCCCCTTCATCTTAGTTAGGTATCTGTGCGGGGCGAGCATACTGTGATTCTTGTGGTCCCCTAGGTTGAATTCGTTGAACTTCAACGTCGCGATCTTTTCCTACTGTGTTCTAACTGCATGTATCCCCTTCGAGAGGTATGTAGTAACCATGGTGTAATCAAAGTCCCTCAGGACACTATCACGACTCACCGCGCTAGCCAAAGGTGGGATGTAGTTGGGAAAGATAGTTGGGAGTAACTTTGTGTTTTCCAAGTCATCTCGGTGCTTGGTTCTCTTCTCTGTTGTAGCTTGGGATGGTACTGATCCGCGAGCATTCGACGGGGAGGCTTGCACTCCTTGCATCAATGAAGCTTGAATACCTACGGACATTACTTTCTTGGCCATTAGATCGATGAGAACTTCCTCGATGACTTTCTCTGCGGCACTGAGCTCGTCCGACATGCACGCTTAGAAAGATAACTCAAGTGGATGAATGAGTGCTCAAAGAAATAGAACAGGTTTCAATCTCAGTAAACAACGCGGTAGCAATGAGTTCTCTTTGATACAATTCGCGAAAGTGTTCTCGGTGCAACAATCAACGAAATAAGTAAACAACGATGTAACAGATCTCTCCAATGGACAAGAGGCCTTCATCAATGCAGTTCTGTCCATTGTGGCGTGGTCCCAATGGTCTAAAGGCAAGATTTCTGGCCACAACTATTGTTCTAACCATTCGGGGCATCGGGCTAATGGTTATAATACTTTCAACGACTATATTTCTTCGCCATGGCGAAGTGCCATGTTGCGTTGTTCTGATATCCTGACGAAGTTCCATTTTTGCAAACTTCCTTCTGCGAAGTCCCCTCCAGAACATTCTGCAACTTTTCTCTCTTCTTACTGAGCTTTCTAGCCTTCTTCCTTGTAATATTATTCTCTGTATTCCTCATTCCATTTTGATTCCCATCTCCTTTTGGCATAACAAATTCGTGTTGTTGATATGATTTCATAGGGTTAGAGATTAAGACTTCTTCTCTATCTGGGGTAGGTGATCCACTCTTTTGTAAGTCTTCTTGTGTTCTTTCAACTTCGACATCCAAGTTCCTGGTTCTGAACATCTTCGATCTATTCTCCTGTTCTTCAACCAAGTGCGCTATCCTCCTAGTCATGAAATCTTTTAATTCTTGCTTATTTTGTTCTAGGGATTCCTCTTCTTTTCTTCTGGCCTGATCCTTCTCAATCGAATTTTTTCCTAGTAATATAGCAAATGGGGCGTTGTTCTCAACAAATTTAACAACCTCAAAATATTCCTCTGTCAAAGTTCCATGAGCACTCATAGATATATGAGTGAGTCTTCCACATAGGTTTATCAACTTTCCTCTAAATAATCTTATTCCTCCCAACAAAAGACTCATAGCAGGCTTTCCTAGAATTTCCCAAGTTCTTTATGTCATGATATTCACTTGTTTTTCCTCATCCAGAACACAGTCAAAGTCTCCTATTCTTGTTTCTATGCATTCTTTTTCTTTGAAGATCTCTGATAAGTTGATATTTTTGTGACCATTCAGGGTTTCTTTCATTTGTAGTAATATAGTCTCTGATTCTTTCTGGGGTTCTGCCATGGTCTTAGTTTCTTGACCTTTCTCAGGATTTTCTTGTCTCATATTCATTATTTCAACCTTAGAAATCATTCTAGGGAAATCCAAAACTTCATGATCCATAGCTTTACAACAAAGACAACTAGGTCTTATACCAGGGCATTCCTTAGCAAGATGTTTCGGTATTCTACAATTATAACAAAGGGTTAATCTTCTCTTTCTTTGAAATGATCCCCAACCTTTCCTGTACTGCGCACTAGGATCATAGTAGCTAACCTCCAAAAAATTCTTCCTAGGATCCTACATCCATTTGTTAGTCCAAACATTCTTTCTATGCATAGGAATAACATATCTTTCATTATTTCTATAAGATCTACTCATATCAAATCTTCTTTCTTCTAGTTGTGCCCTAGTTTTCAAGCTAGGACAAAATTTATCAAACATACCTAGATCCATACTTTCGAAACAAAAATTTCCACTTATTTTATATTTTCAGTCAAAACTTTTCATTGTTCTTACCCTTATCAGAGCACAAAGCTTCAAGATCTTACCTCTTTTCTTCAGATCTAACTTCTCTTCTTAGAACATAGATTTCACAAGTCAAGTAGAATACTGCACACTAGGGAAAAAAATATACGCACATAGATTTCTCTTTTCTTCAGTTCCCAGCAATCACAGTTTCAGTTCAGATCTTTGCATGGAGCTTTCCTTTTCCTTCAGTTCCCAACAATCACAGTTTCAGTTCATATCTTCACACATAGCTTTTCTTTTCCTTCAATTCCCAACAATCATAGTTTCAGTTCAGATCTTCGCATAGAGCTTTCCTTTTCCTTCAATTCCCAAATTCCCAACAATCACAATTTCAATCCCGGCGACAAAACCATTTGTTCACACAGGGGCAGCCCCAGGGTTCAACGCTACAACAACACACCAACAAAACCCTAACTACTGACCCTTTCGATAACACCTGCGAAGCAGATGAAGTCTCACCCGAGGTAGAGGCAAGGGTGGTTGCAGGACTCAGATGTATGCAACCTTAGCTGGGACATAGATATATGATGATGAAACCTTAATAGAGCACTTAGCAGTCATTATTCATCAGTATTTAACCTTAGTTCACAGCGCAGATAAATCCTAATTATAGAGCAACACAGTATTCTTCTAGATCTAACATATAGAAGCACTTAGCATAAGGGAACAGATCAGATCTAGCATTCATTCACATCCTTAGGCACTAAGTTATCATATTCATCTAAGCATACATCATTACACTAAGTATTAATCATATAATCCATAAAACATTCACAATGCACAAAGAAACCATAACACAACATATACGTGGTTCACCCCCAGCCTGGGGCTACGTCCACCAACTCTTCTTCTTATTTATTATCTCTTGTCAATCAACTACATGCACAAATCCATGAGATCTTACTCTGCATAGGACAGGATATCTGTGCACACTTTGCTAGATCCTCCTTCCCAGAGCTAGGTCACAGCACAAAGCCTTTTCACAGTCTCTTACAGTCACTTTCACTTAGCTCTGCAAGTTCTCAACATAGCATGCATGAAGAATTTACAATATGTACTTAGCACTCAACACGGTACCAAAAAAACCCTTTTTCTCCCCCTTCTTACATCGCCTAGACTTCTATTTATACATTACAAAATGGGCCTAAACATGGGTAAACCCATGGGCTGACATCCCCATACCCATTACATAGTCCAAAACCCAAAAATCCCTAAAAAGGGGCCAAGATCCCACGATCTCCGCTTTGATTTGTGCTCCATCTTCGCCAGCCCGTCGGAGTCCCAAAATAGGTCAATCATGACCAAGGATTCTCAAAACTTGGTCAAGGGCCAACACCAACATTGGACTCTTTGATTCTTCCTGATGGCAAGTCGAGTCTATGTATTGGAGGCTGCTTCACTGCCTCTTGCATATGCTCATATTTTTGGGGAGGCTCATCCCCAACATATGTTCCAACATATACAAAACAATAGATAATAATAATTACATAATTGAAACCAAATGTTACGATAAATTACATGTGCATTAAGAAAGACATAAAAAATATGAAACTAGATTTATCAAAACATAACAATAATATTACCTCTCTCATATGTTGGCTAAGCTACAAGAAATAGGATGTGTGGAAATCCTCTCTAATCCATCCCCACATAAGGGTATTGTACAAGATCGAGGACATACTTTTCCTCTCCATCCAAAAATTCACATATCTCCCTACCATTCAGAGTACACGCCACTCCGACTAGCCCCTCTTGGGAAAAAAAATCCCCCACATGTGCATATGTGCATCAATCATAGGCCTAGGAGGTAAGTAAGGTACTTCCGGTTGAGTGGCATAAAATATCTCAAAAAATAATGTAAATAATTTTGACGAGAATGGGAAGAATAACCTCCCATAAAAAATGGTGCAACGATGATCCAACACAAAACAAAAATATCTCAAAAAAATCTCCGACCACCTAATATATCGAGTCCTCTACACTAAATTGTCTACATAATACAATCAAAGGGAAACTAATGCATTGCCCATTATAGGAAGAGTGTTATAGTTACAAGAGAATAAAAGACATACACTTAACCTCCTCTGCACCAAATTAATCTATCCATAGTTGACCACCAACAACCTGGAATCTCAAGGAAGAAAAAACCTCTTAACGGAAATATCTTTTCACATATGCTAGTTTGATCTCTTCTACAATGCAAATTGGTAGATCAGAGAACTTGGTCCAAACACCCCCCCTCCTAAACAACCCATTGATAAAATAGATATCCTCCTCCATGGTTCAATACCACAGATTGGGACCAACCCTGAATGTTCATTGATCATGATCCAACAATGGATCAATTGCTGCAAAAATGGAGAGTTACCCCTGAGGGATGTAGCCTCTTCATAAAATTTGAGGTAAAAATTCATCAAAAGGGAACGTGTTTGAGGTGTAATAGGGTGATGG
>JZKD02S2273844.1:387422-398764 GCA_000966675.3 Picea glauca
TGAGGTAAATCATCAGTCTAGATTGTATACATTTTCTGAATTCATTGAACCTGATTCTACTTTACTGCTTACTCATGCTGATGAAAGTAGTAGGATATGGCACAAAAGGTTTGGAAATTTGAATTTCAGATACAGGAAACAACTTAGCAAGAACAGATTAGTTGATGGTCTACTAGACATCCATTTCTCCAAGGGAGTATGTGAGGGATGTGTTCTTAGAAAACACCCTCAAGAGAAATTCGACAAAGGAAAGTCTCAGCGAGCTTCCGCACCTTTAGATCCGATCCACAGTGACCTCATGGGTCCTTTTCCGCATCCATCGATCAACAAAGTGAGGTTTTTTCTCATTTTTGTTGATGATTTCTCACGTTTTACTTGGATCTACTTTCTCAGGCAAAAATTCGAGGTCTTTCAACACCTCAAAGATTTCAAAGCTTTGGTTGAGACACAATCCGAAAAGAAGATCAAAGTCCTCCGAATTGATAATGGGGGAGAGTATGTGAATCATGAGATTCATAATCTTTTCCATGAGGCAGGGATTCAGTTGCAACATACAGTTCCCTACACTCCACAGCAAAACGGAGTATCCGAGCGGAAAAACAGATCTCTAAAGGAGATGGAATATTGCATGTTGCATGCAAATTCACTACCACAGAGACTATGGGCCGAAGCACTTAAATGTGAAACATACATCCAAAATAGATCTCCTCATAGATCTTTCAAGGATAAGACCCCCTACGAGGCTTGGAGCGGCCTCAAACTGGAAGTGGCCCACTTTCGCATTTTTGGTTCACGTGCATGGGCCCAGATTCCCTCTGAAAAGAGGAAGGCGCTTGATCCACAGAGCACTGAGTGAATTTTTGTTGGATACCCCGACGGTGTGAAGAGATATCGGCTTATTGATCTTTCCTCAGACCGACTCATCATTGAGCATAGTGTCCAATTCAAGGAAAGTGTCTCGCATGTACCTCAATAGTCGCATGCAGACACCTTCACTCTTCCACCTGTCCAAGATGATGAGCATGCACATGCTGACTCTTCTTCAGATGAGAGTTCTGATTTAGAGGACTCAGATGATTCAGATTCAGAGTAAGTATAGTCAGATGCAGAGCCAGAGCAGAGGCCCAAGTGGGCACAGACTACTCTTCAAAATGTAGGGGATCCTGTTGGTGATCCAGCCAATACTAGGAGGACTCGATCTGATTTCAAGAAGCCTCCTATTGCACTCACTGCCACTGAACCATTTCCTTCTAGGAATCTTTTCTTGGTTCAGTCTTCAGATCCACAGTCTTATGGTGAGGCTACTGGAAATCCCTTTTGGGAATCTGCCATGCAGGAGGAGTACAACTCCCTCCTTGAGAACTAGACTTGGGATCTAGTTCCCCTTCCTTCTGGGAGGAAACTTGTCAGATGCAGATGGGTCTATAGGACCAAGAGTGCAGCAGATGGACAGATCAATAGATACAAAGGCAAGCTTGTCGCCAAAGGCTTTCAGCAGGTTCATGGTATTGACTATGATGAGACCTTCGCTCCAGTAGCGAAGATGGATTCCATTTGATTGGCCCTTGCCATTGTGGCAACCAAGGGATGGGAAGTCCATCAGATGGACATGAAGAATGCATTTATTCATGGTGATCTCTCTGAGGAGATCTACATGGAGCAACCCCAAGGATTTATGCAAGACTAATCTTTGGTCTATCGACTGAAGAAGTCACTTTATGGCCTCAAGCAGGTTCCGAGGGCATGGTATGCCAAGATGGACTCCTACATGTTGTCACAGAACTTTGTACATTGTAAATCAGACCTGAATGTATACATGCTCAGGACGACTGATTCACTTATACTTTTAGTTCTGTATGTCGATGATTTGTTGATCATCGGTTTCTTGACTTCAACGATAGTTGCAGTCAAGAGGATTCTTCATGAAAGGTTTTTGATGAAGGACATGGGTCCACTACACTTCTTCCTTGGACTTGAGATCAGTCAGGATTTATCAGGCATCAAACTGTCTCAAGCCAAGTATGCACGAGATCTCCTTGAGAGATTTCACATGACAGACTGTAAGTCTGCTCCGACTCCTTTCCTATCAGAAGTCAAACTTGAGGATGGAGGGGAGACTCCACTGGTTGATAGCACACTGTACAGACAGCTAGTGGGGAACTTGTTGTATCTCACACACTCCAGACCAGACCTCTCATATGTAGTTGGCGCAATTTCCAAGTTCATGCAGGAGCCGCAAGAGCTACATTGGAAAGCTGCAAAGCGTATCCTTCGATACGTACATGGCACCATCACCTTTGGGATTCATTATGCAGTAGAATCTACATTATATCTCATTGGGTTTACTAATTCCGATTGGGCTAGCGATAACATTGATCGCAAGTCCACATCTGGTTACTCACTCAGTATTGGTTCCGGGCCTATCTGTTGGTCGAGCAAGAAGCAAGCTTCCATTTCTCTATCTTCAGTCGAGGTAGAGTACAAAGGGGTAGTTAACATAACCATTCAGGCTATGTGGCTACAACATTTTCTCACTGAGTTGGGCATTCAATTTCATCGACCGATCTTCATCTGGTGTGACAACCATAGCACTCTGAAGTTCTGCAGAGATCCATTTTAGAGGCAGTGGACGAAGCACATCGAGATCCACATGCACTACATCTGGGACTTAGTACATGAGGGGATCATCAATTTACAGTTATGTCCTTCAGCATAAAAGATGACCGACATTTTCACCAAGACTTTCACTGAGAAAAAATTCCATTCTCTGCGAGGTCGTCTTGGAGTGAAGGACACAGTTGCCTAGCAATTTTAGTTCTTCTTTTTACATACATTGTACCTTGAGGGGGGGGTTTTCCCGTGAGGTTTTCCCTCTTTCCTCACTTTATTTTCAGTGTATCTTTTGTACTTGGGTACCTAACATGGCCTCGTTGTCGNTTAAGCTCCATATACACATTCTTCATTCACTCTTTTCCTTCCTTGATCAATTTCTCTAGCACTTTCTTCTCAACTTGTAAATCTATCTAGAAAAATCATTCCAAGGCATATATTTCCTTTCTAAAAACAATCTTTGAAATGGACAATTTAAAGACATTCACAAATTTATGGATTTTATCCTCCTCAACTCCTATGGAAAACTGATAATGAATAACGACCAATTCTCATCTTATCTCTTCATATCTTCTATTTTTTCAATTACTTTCAATACATAACCAAAACATAATATACATTTACTTTCCATGATGATCCCTTTGAATTGCTATGTCTCCTTATTTATTCTACTACCTTCATCTATCTACAACTTGTTATACCATAAAAATTCTTAAGTTTTCAATCCGGAACCAATCACCTTCAATTTCTTGAAATTTTTACTCTTAAAGTATTCAAAGTATTGGTGTATGCATTTAAATTACTTTCGTAACTCTTACGGATCTGAACAATCACAATATTTAAACAATTCCATCAAAGACTTCATTCTCCTCACTTCCTCTATTTCTGCTTCTTTGGAGATGCAATCTCTCTCATCGTCGTGAACTTCTTCAAGTTCATAACTTTCATTGGACTCTTGCTTCCACGTGTGTATCATTGTACACTTACTTTGAACCAACAAATTGTAATGTACCTAGGGAGGATAACATGGGGTACCTAGGGAGGTACCCAAGGGGATAATGAATGTAATGTGGCCATAATAATGGAATAGGCCCACTATGTAATTAAATGGAACGAATATAATAATAAGCGGTAGTTGGCATAATACCCATAAGAATACTCATGAGATAGTATAAATACACACGAGCATCATTTTATTGGATATGTGTTGGATTGTATTGTCTTGTAGAAAACATGTCTTATGGAGTGATTCCTTCCATAAGGAATATTTGATGGTATTACCCTACCTTAAGGGTTCTTCTCTCTATATTATTGGTGTTATTCAATGAATATCTTGGTATCTTTGGTGTTTTAGGGTTTATTTATGAAGTTAATGGATGTATTCTTTCTTATATATTTGAAGTTTCACTACAAATAGAATCATAGCTCTTTCTCAGGCATGAAGTGGGAGAATTTTTGGGCTCAAAGTGGGAATTTGTTTTTTTCTTTTTGTAGATTTTTTATGGGAAAAAGAGGATGGCATTATTTAGGTCGATTTTTGAAAATTTTGCATAATTTAAAGAAACCATCCATATATCTAAATTCTTCTTGAAAATATACCCAATTTCAAAAAACAAATCATCCTAAGTAGATTCCCATAAGGGGAGATATCGTTGATTTAAAATCAACGATTTTTTAGGGTTTTTGTTGGTGATGGCCACAAATTTCATAGACTAGATATGTTTTGATAGATTGCACAAATTATGGTCAAACCAGTGCCAACAAATCCAAAGAAGTTGTGGAATTTCATAATTGGGTTCATAATAACCAATCCAAGAAGGACAACTAAAGTTATTATCATTTTACAATTTTGACCTCAAAGCCTAACTACATAAAGGAGATCCATTGAAAGTAAGTGATTTTCTTTGAAACCCTAGTTCTATTTTTGGGTTTTCACAAAAATATTTTTTTAATGGGAAAAAAATGATGGCCCTAGTTTTGAAAAATACATAAATTGGATACAGTATCATGGAGAATGACTTTATTATATGGACTTAATTGTGAAGAAACAAAGGATCTTTCTGATGAAGACTATAAAAAAAAAAGATTTTTTAGACAGGTGGTCTTATAAGAGGAGCACTACGGATTTATTTTCATATGAAAACTTCATATTACAAGTTCATGGATGTATCCAATAGGAAAACGTTTTTGTTTATATAAACCCTAGTAGAAAACATAAGTTCATCAATGTTAACTTGGCTAAAAGATTGTGAGTACCCACAAAGAATATTCAAATCACATAGGTTGAGGGTGAAAATTTTCAAATATTTAAAGATTTGAAGATTACCATGGATAAATATTTGTTGCATTCATATTTTTATGCTATAGATATGGATGGTATAGATATTGTTTTGGGATATCCTTGGATGGACTCAGTTGTTACAGTTAATATTAATGTGCAAAAGAAGTTTTTGAAGCTTTGGTATAAAAAAAATAAATTACATTACAGGATATTTCTCTTATTAAACATGAAGGGCCCAAGGAGGCACATGTAGAAGTCCTTGCAGGGAAACAAACTATAGTACCCAATGACACATCATATGAAGAGTTTGTTGTTCCTGAGATTAAACTTAAGGCTTAAAGAATAATGTCAGGCATTAGGAAAGTTTAAGAGACTGTTTTAAGAGAGTGCTTTTTTTACCTTTAGTTATATAAGAAAATTTCTTAAATGAATTAATAATAGGACAATACAAAGGCCATATTTCGTTGTTTGAGTCACAATTATGATATCAAATGGTGTGGAAGAAACTTACAAAACTGTTAAACAAATCTAGGTATCAATGACAGATGAGTCTCACCTTGTTTGTATTGGAATTTGGTGACAACTAATTCTTCCAAGGATGGATTTATATCCTATTATTCTGCGTTGGTTGGAACTAAATAGACCAAGTTAGAATATGGATAGGAGTGCATTCAATGAATTAGTTTCTTGTGTAAATTACTATAAATTGTTGAATTCCCGTAGAGGATGAGAGAGATGTATGAATGAAGTGTTGTAAATATCCATGATTTGAATAATAAGACAACTGATACCTCTGCTTGGTGGACGTAGCCCAACGTTTGGGTGAACCACGTTAAATATTTTTGTTTTTAATCTCCGTGATTGTTGATTGTCTTATGTGAATTGTGTATTCCGCATTTGCAATTCTAACAATTGGTATCATATCTCGGGAGAGCATTTTGGTTGTGGAAGAAAAGCGTTGCTGCGTGAATGTAAAGCATGGACATGCGACTGGTGCGCACAGACTGGGTAGGGCGAAGGAGCTCCTTTGGTTTACATCAACGTGCTGAGGCATGCATGTTGAGGGGGCGTAGTTTCATTTCTTTGTGGGAGCACTGATTTTTGCATCATCTATGGGGTTCCTGCTGGAGGGGAGCGTCGATTTAGTAGCAACCTTCATGAATTTCACATCTTCAAAAACAACGTTGCTCTAACTGTTAGATGGGAGTGCCGAAAATCCAATACAACATTTGCATGGTTTTGTTAAAAGGTGTGAATATTTAATGGTTGAATTGTATTAACGGTTAACAAATGGAATGGTGTGAATACTTTAATTTCCCCTTGATTTTTTCACTTAATGGTTTGCATAAGGGATATTAAAATATTTTTTTAAGAGTTGAACTTTTTTTGAGGATTTGGTAAAAGGCCTTATTAAGGTATAAATATATATTTTTAAATATTTTTTAAAACCTTTTCACCATCAGTTTTTTGGGTTCAATTTTTTAAGCATAAGAACATTTTTCATATAAAAGGGGATTGGTTGTATAAGCAGTGGTTTTTTGGAATATTTCTTCTAATGACGAAGACTCAAAGTTCCAAGTTTGAAAATGATAAGTTCAATGGAAAAAACAATTTTGAGATCTGGAAGGTGAAGATGCACGATCTGCTTGTGCAACAAGGTGTGGTGAAGGCACCTTTGGTAAAAACAAAGAAACATGTGACCATAAAAGATGAATATTAGGATGAGATCGATGCGAGAGTATTGAGTGCCATATGCGTGTGTTTGGTCGATGATGTTCTTCTCAACATTGTTGCGGAGAAGACAACATCCGGTTTATGGACGAAGCTGGAAAGCATGTATATGACGAAATATTTGACGAACAAGATCTTCCTAAAAAGGAAATTGTACAGTTTGTGCATGAGGGAAGTTAAGAAAATAAATGATCATTTAAATAATTTTATTACTCTCTTAGTTTAGTTGACCAACATGGGAGTAAAATTCGATTCTGAAGACATGGAAATTACATTATTATGTTCTTTGCCCGCATCACGGGATCACTTTGTTACCTCTATTAGTTTCATCACAACATAAAGTATTGAGTTTGATGTTATTGTTGGAGCACTACTGTCTGAGGAAACAAGGAATAAAACCAATTCAAAAACCTCTACATCTGAGGCAATGATGGTCAGAGGAAGACCTAAAGAAAGAGGACAGGGTCAGAGGGATTTCTCTCGGTCAAAGTTGAAGGGAAAAAAGAGCAAGATTAAGTGTTGGTTTTGTGGCAAATCAGGACACCTGAAGAAGGACTGTTGGAAGTGACAACAATCCTCAAAATATGACCCTCCAAAAGAAATGAAGGAAGTGAACGCAACTGAAACAGGTTCAAAAACAGGTTCAGGTATGACTGATGAAGTTTTATCAATTAGTATTGGTTCATGTCATGATCAACAATGGTTATTAGATTCCAGTGCTTCAAATCACATGTGTCTTCATAGACACTGGTTTGTTACTTATAATTCTATAGATGATGGAATAGTTTACATGGGAAATGATATCTCGTGTAAAGTTGTGCGAATTGGTAGCATTCGAATTAAGATGTTTGATGGAACTCTTAAAATACTAACTGATGTGAGACATGTATCTGAGCTTAGGAAGAACCTAATTTATTTGGGAGTCTTAGACACTGGATGATATAAGAGTATTGTTCAAGGTGGATTTATGAAGGTATACAAAGGAATCCTACTGGTTATGAAAGCGAAGAAGGTTGGTAACCTATTTTTGTTAGAAGGAAGAACCGAGTCAGATAATGTGACAATGGTATATGAGAATGAAAATGATTATGTTCGACCGTGACATCAACGGTTGGGCCATATGAGTGAACAAGGATTAAAGGTATTAACTGGTCACAAGTTACTTCCTAGTCTAAAGTCTTTAAAGTTAGATTTTTGCAAACACTATATTTATGGAAAACAAAATTGGCAGAAATTTAAAATCGGAAGACACACCAGTGAAGGAATCCTTGACTATATCCATTCTGATGTTTGGGGACCATCCCCTACTATTTCATATGGAGGATCATCATATTTTGTAACTTGTATAGATGATTTCTCTAGGAAGGTTTGGGTCTATATGTTGAAAGGAAAGGATGATGTATTTACTGTTTTCAAGCAGTTTAGAGCTTTAGTGGAAAAGAGCACTGGTAGATGCATTAAATGTTTATGAACTAATAATGGTGGTGAATTTACGTCAATGGAATTTGAGAACTATTACAAGGAGTTTGGGATTGATAGGCATAAAACCACTGCCTATACTCCTACCTATACTCCTTAGCAGAATGGAGTTGTTGAACACATGAACAAGACTCTTCTAGAAAGAGCAAGGAGTATGCTAAGTAACGCCAACTTGCAGCAGGAACTATGGGTAGAAGTAGTAACTACAACTTGTTATCTGGTGAATCGATCACCATCAACATAAATAGAGTGCAAGATTCCTAAAGAGGTATGGAAAGGTCACCCTTGTAATTATTCTAATCTTAAAGTTTTTGGTTGTGAAGCCTATGCTCTAATTTTGAAACATCAACATTCTAAATTACATCCAAAAAAAAAAAAAGGCTTATCTTTGTTGGATATGGTGATGGTATTAAGGGGTAAAAGTTGTGGGATCATACTGCCCTCAAGATCACCATTAACAGAGATGTAATATTTGATGAATCATCTCTCATAAAATCAGATGTAGATGTTCAAATGAAACAGGAAGAAGTACCTAAGTATCAACAGATTCAGTTTGAAACCAGTTCAAATAAAGATGAAAGTGAACATGAACAAGTTTCTAAAGATGTTCATGAAGAGTTTCCTATAGAGGAATACATAGTTGATGATAACAATCAACAGAATGTGGATGAGTCACAAAATTCCCTAAGGAGGTCTACACAGGTCAGAGTTCCTCCAAGAAGGTATGATGATTTTGTATTGCCGATTTCTTTAAGTACTAATGATGATGAACCTTCATGCTATCAGGAAGCTATGAAGGGTTCTAACAGTGATAAATTGAAAGAAGCAATTGGTGTAACCTAGGTCTGCATCCCCTTCCTCTCCTCTCTTTTTCCCTATGCCTTCATCAATTTTTCCTTTTTTTGGTTGGTTAAGTTAGTTTCCCACTACTGAGTGTCTTGGCCCTTATTCATTTTTGAGTCTTCGTGCATTTCCATTTCTATTTTTCTGGAAGGATAAAATACATGTCATATTTGTTTCAAAATTCTTATCATCACGTGCACCATTGATTGAGCTCACCGCAGGTCTACCAAGCATTTTCTATGCACAGGAAATGCATGTGCACACGATGCAACAATCTAGAGAAACAAATTTCAGGCTCAGAATGTGCGAACAGACATATTAATTTTCGACGACAGAGATCCATCAGGTCAAATAGATCAATGGCTATCGTCCATTCAGGTTCCAGAATCGCGCGGGTTTTAATATCAAGTTTGAAGTACTAAGTTCCCAAAGACCCTAAGCCTCCAAAGAGCCGAAGAGCTGAAGTCCTAAGAACCTGACACGTCACTCCGACGGTTTTCCTTTGGGAGTTTTCTGAGCATAACATTCATAAACTCCCAAACTCTCGAAGCTCAGATTTCCAAAGAAAATCTAGATCGTTCGTCAGTCACAACACATGGAAACAAATCATTCACTTCGGGGATTTTACTCTGGGAGATTTTCATGTTTCACATTTGAAAGTCTCGAAGAGACAAAGACCCGAAGTCTCAAAGTAAATCTAGACCATCCATCAGAGGGAACACGTGGAAAAAAATCTTTCACTTCATATATTTTCCTCCAGGAGATTTTTCACGCTTCACATTTGTTACACATTATTTTCGTCATCCCTATGACCGTTAATGATGTAAACCTATCTGTTGCTTTCAAAGGGGTCAGTGGCCTGAGCTCCTGAAGAAGGAAGGCAGAAGAACTTTTCCTGAGAAAAGAGGTTGCATTCTCCTTTGTAAAAACCCCATAAAAAAGGAAGTTCGCAGGTTGCTATATAGGCAGGGTGAGAGAATGCTTGATTCTCGCAGGTTGCACCATATCTAGGTTGTGAGAGGTTCGTAGGTTTCTCTATAGGCAGGGTGCGAGAATGCCTACACGTGGGAAAAACAAGCGTTTTCTCGAATCTTCTAGAAGGATAAACTTCCATGGTGAGGTGGCATCCGAATGGTTTGGATCTTACTCGCTTTCATGATTTAGTGGGATCATCCTAACCTCCTCACCTTATCCTCTTCAACCTATAAAAGGAGAGGATTTCTCATGGAGAAAGTTAGCTTTTGGGAGCTTTGGAGCTTTTGGGATTGACTAAGTTGTTTTTGTCTTGGGATTTTTAGCTTGGTTAGAGTGGATTTGAGATTTGATTTGTCAAGATAGATTGTGAGTAGCTATCAAATCCATGGTCTCAGAATCCTTGGAGCAAGAAGAGTGTGGGGAACGAAGGACAGTTGGAAGGGACCTTACGAAATCAAGTCCATGGTTGTAATCTCTCTTTCACATTTAATATGATACAGTAATATGATTCTTTCCTATAAAGCTTGTTGTGTTTTATTGTATGATTCCTTGATCACATACATAGGTTAATATTGAGTTTATGCTATTACTATCACTTTGGTTGGTTTCCTTCTTTTGCAGGATCATCATTGTATGAGCGTTGGAATGGAGCTAGGATGGCGATGGTGAGAGGAAGTGACATTTAAATGGTATGTCACTCATCCCCCTTTAGTTAGTAAATTCAATACTTAAAACTTAAGGAAAGTGCCATGTTCTGTCCTGTTTTGTTCTAGATCCAGGTGGATCTAGGGAGATCAGTTAGTGTTCGCAAATACCGATTAGTCCGATAACAAAATTGGTGACTCCACTGGGGAACAGATTGTTTCCTAGTTAATCTAGTTTCCCTTGCTTTGGTTGCTTGTTTTCTGGTCTCTGAGTCTGTGGGAGATCCATCCAGACTCTCTAGAGCTGAAAGTTCACTCAAATTTAGTCCTTTTTCAAATTTTTGCTTGTTTACAGGCATTCTCGCACTGTACCCTTTAGTGGCCTGCGAGAAACACCTGAGTTCGCACCCTGGTGTTAAGTCCAGTGCGAACCCCTCGTAGTCAACCTTTGTTCAGCCTGTGAGAATCTTTGATTCTCACACTGTAATACACTGCTAGCCTGCGAACTTGTTTGTGAAAATTTTTGGATTGGGTCTTGTCATTTTTTTATGCCCAGTTTTGCTTTGAACAGCTGGATTGAACTTTTGGAGCCTATATTGATATGCTTACAGTCTTCTTGACATTCATTGAGTTACTTTTATCCATCTTTGCTTTGTTTGGTTTCGAAGGATTAGTCTCTTTCTTTGAGTGTCTTTCAATTACAAAGCATGTGTTTTCTTTAGAATTGTTTAGGGAAAGATCATATTTCTTCTGAATAGTTCGCTTTAAAAGAGAACTTT
>JZKD02S2273844.1:405001-415412 GCA_000966675.3 Picea glauca
CTCTTTCACATTTAATATGATACAGTAATATGATTCTTTCCTATAAAGCTTGTTGTGTTTTATTGTATGATTCCTTGATCATATACATAGGTTTATATTGAGTTTATGCTATTACAATCACTTTGGTTGGTTTCCTTCTTTTGCAGGATCATCATTGTATGAGCGTTGGAACAGAGCTAGGATGGCGATGGTGAGAGGAAGTGACATTTAAATGGTATGTCACTCATCCCCCTTTAGTTAGTAAATTCAATACTTAAAACTTAAGGAAAGCGTCATGTTCTGTCCTTTTTTGTTCTGGATCCAGGTGGATCTAGGGAGATCAGTTAGTGTCCACACCTACCGATTAGTCCGATAACAACATTTGAAACTACCGAAACCCAGACTTCTGAAGAGAATCTGAACCGTTCATCCATCATGGCATGTGGTGACAGATAAAAACACCTGAAGCCTGAAATTCTGAAGTGAATATGGACCATTAATCCCAAGTCAATGAGAATCGTCGATCCTTGCAGCAGGTGAATATCACCTGAATCACAAATCGTCATCAGATCGATGGCCACGCTTCATTGCAGGGATGTAAACTGCTCGAGTATTAATTTTCCTAAGTAGTCCCGCAATTGGAACCATGGTATTTTTGTAAAGGTACGTGGTAGCTTGTGGTGGATTGCGGGCCCAAAGGCAATCTGAATCCAAACCACCCTCAACAGGTCCCGCAATCACATGCTTGAATGACATCAGATCATCGTAGTCACATCCACATCACCTCCACTCATCCCACTCACTACTCTCACTCCTCTCACCACCTGACACTTGTCCTCCATTAACCCCCACACTGATCTCCATCGGCGGTGGCCCACCTCTGCAAATCAATAGTCCTTATCGCGACTCGGACCCCCCTCTCCCCCTGACCATTCTACCTTTAACGATGGGGAGGTGGGGGGTTCCGAGTAAGTATTTTTCCCACCGTGGGCCCTACCTAAGGTGGCAGCTCCTCAAGAACTCGGACCCCCCCCTCTCTAATCCTCTTACCGCCTACCCCCCCCTCTAAGTTCCTCCCAGGTTATTTTTCAATATCGCCCCCTCTCGTCTTTCACCATCGTTTCTTCACTACACGTCACCAACTCCATACTCTCGATACCTCCATTGTATTCACACCTCCTCTCAATTTGAAATCTGTCTTCACGCGTCATCTACCCTCGCATCCATTCATCCCATCTCCCGATTGGATGCTCACCTCCACGTCTTCCCTCATGTCCTATGGGCCAAAAACCATTCCAGCAAAGCTATTTCATAGGTACATATGGCAGCTGACAAGGTCAATACAGAGTGCACTTGGCTTCCAAAATATCAGGCATAGACAGAGAGCTAAGTCTTAGTCACAGGTCGACGTAGATTAGTTCCAAAAACACTTCAGCAAGCTCTGCTCATGTGGTTGGTTATCTCCAGTGGCCTCCAAAAGTTCACAGACATGTCGTCGTTCAACACAGAGCTCTTCTCTGTCACTCCGAGGCCTATTTTTGACCACTCAGTTCCTCCAGCACATGCATCAGTTCTGTTGCAGAGACAGTAGTAGTTTTATTTGATTAAGTCCATCGTTTTCCTAGATTAGATGCAAGAGTGTTTTTTGTGTGTGATAAGAAACACTCTTGTTGATTAAGTCCAATGTCTTAGTGAAGTTAATTATTTGATTTACGAATAGTTCCCTAAATTGAGGTCTCAGTCCCCTAAGGATGAGAGCCTCTGCAACTCTTTTAAATAGCTAGTTTTTGGATATTGTAAAGGTCATATTTTTTTAGGAAAGAATAACAATACAACAGACTGGTTGAACCCATTTTATGCATGGATTAAATCTCTCTACCTGGTGAACATACTCTTGATGACAATGTTTCAGTCAAATCTTCATGTGTTTTCATTCTTATCTTGAATACAATTTTTTATTTGTGCAATGTACATTTCATTTCCTTTCAACTATTGTATGACTTATTTTTACTGATATGCAACATGTCAAACAACTAATTCTTTGGTGAAGATTTGTTTTCTGCAACCTATGGGAGTTATTGTGTTTTGATACATGTTTGATGTCTTGAAATGATATTTTAAGTATTGAACTTATTACAACAGATTATTCATTGAGTAGTTTGTTGTTTCCCTCTATTTTCTATTATTTCACTGGTCTGTCATTAGTGTGCCATCAGCCAAGGAGGGCCCTCATCCATATCATTCTGCCAACCCAACCTTGCCTTTGTCTTGATAGAATAACCCTCTGACCAACCAACACAAAGTTAAAATAAGAAATCATTCTAAACTGATAGGTGGCCAAGATTTTCCCTTTAGCAGTTAGGTGCAGACCTTAGGACTAACATCTTCTGGCGTCGTTGTCGGGGAACATACTAACGAAATGTATTTCCCTGGGAGAATGACAATGATAAGATCTGATATTTGATGGTGAAGAAAGACCAGACACATTCAGACTGCATATCATTCACCTGACGACTCCATGGTTAAAGAATCCAGTGGCAACTCCACGGTTTTAGGAAGTCATAGTTTCAGATGGAAGCCATCTTGGCTCGCAGGTTTTCTCCTTTAAATTTCTCTATTGTTCCTGGTTTTTCAAATGTTGTTCCTACTATAGATGAGTGGGGTGATTTTTTTTCCAGATTTAGAGAACATGGAGATGCCAACTCTGCTGAGCATTTGCTTGAGTTTCATGAACTCATGCATCAGTGGGGAATACATCATGAGGATGTACTAATGAAGATGTTCATGTACTCATTAGAGGGAGATGCTCATGAGTGGTATTGATCCTTGCCCCCTGCTAGCGTCTCTTCCCTGGAACATTTCCATGCTACATTCAGTAAGCATTGTAAAAGGTTTTTTCCAGCTGATTTACTTTTTGAGAACTACTATGAATAATTTGAATCTCATATTCAACAGTCGCTTATTAGTTCTTCTAGTAGTGAAAGTAAAGGGGAATTTTCCGTTGAGGAAGTGGAGGAAGATTTGGTTACATATGAGTCTTCTTCTGATCCTTTTATTCAAAAGGATGATGTTGGGAATTACATAAATAATGAAATTGATGATAACAAGGCTTTGGATACATCTTGCATTATTCTAGGTGACTCAAATAATCATTGTTATGATGCATCTGTTGTTCTATGTTCTCATAAAGATTTGATTAAATGTGAGGAAAGTGATGTTGAAGGTCACGAGCATGTTTTTCCCCTTCCTTTTGAAATTGTTGAGCAACAAGAAATCTATAAGTCTGAAGATGACATTCTAGAGCTAGAACATGGACAAGCCAACAATGCAGGAGACATACCCATTCATTTCAAACAACAAGATGAGCAATATCATGGGTGTTTTGCTTCCCTTTATGGTTGTGAATCACATGACTTTCATGAGTTGTTTCAATGAGGACAGGAGCAACTTAGTCTTGTTTATAATGCAGATATCACACAACAACAATTTTTTCCTCTCAACCAGTTGGAGGCTTTTCATGAGTTTCAAGATCCAATAGCGAGATGGATGGATTCTTATTTTTCCAGAATCCCGAAGGTTGAAATTTTTACCATGATCATCATTTGCAACTGTTAGTACGATATGTCTGCCAAATTTTTGTCACATTTGATATATCCTCTTTGGATTATTCTAAACAGTGACCTGCACATAGTTACAATTCTTAGTCAAATGTTTTCTTGGTTTCATTGGAAGTGGAATTACACATGATTGTGTTGGTTTTCAGCTGAATAGAATAGGTAGTAGGAGAATAATCTCGTAGTTCAAGCATTTAATTTTTAGTTTGCAGATGGTTTTTCAGTATGTTGGTTTTCAGTAGCTTGTTTGAATAAGAGACTCCATATCCCAACAAAGGCACTGGGGTTTAGTTGCATTTTCAAGTTTTAGTAAAGACTCCATAGCCCAATGCAGGCACTGAGGTGTAGTCTCGGTTTTTAATTCAATAAAATGCACGGCTGAGGGATAGTAACATATACGCAGGGCTGACAGATAGAAACGAGGGTAAGTGATGAAAGGTAAGAGCAATTATCTAATCTCAAGGCAACGATCTATAGTTCTTATCACCTCACAGGGACGAGCTATCCCCGGTTGGAGCCAATGTTGTAACCTAGGTCTGCATCCCCTGCCTCTCCTCTCTTTTTCCCTATGCCTTCATTAATTTTTTCTTTTTCTGATTGGTTAAGTCAGTTCCCACTACTTAGTGTCTTGGCCCTTATTCGTTTTTGAGTCTTCGCGCATATCCATTTCTGTTTTTCTGGAAGGATAAAATACATGTCATATTTGTTTCGGAATGCTTGTCATCACATGCACCATTGATTGAGCTCATCGCAAGTCTACCAAGACTTTTCTATTCACATGAAATACCTGTGCACATGACGGAGCAATCCAGATCAACAATTTTTGGGCTCAGACTGTGGGAACAGAAAGGTTAATTTTTGACGGAGGAGATCCATTAGGTGAAATAGATCAATGGCTCTCATCCATTCGAGTTCCAGAATCATGCCAGTTTGAATATCAAGTTTGAAGTACCGAGGTCCCGAAAACCCGAAGCCTCCGAAGAGCCAAAGAGTCGAAGTCCCGAGAACCTGACACGTCACTTCGATGATTTTCCTTAGGGAGTTTGCCAATCATAACATTCATAAACTCCCGAAGCCCGAATTTCTAAAGAAAATATAGATCGTTCGTCGGTCATGACACACGATAACAAATCATTCACTTCATGGATTTTCCTTCGGTAGATTTTCATGTTTCACATTCGACAGTCCCAAAAAGCCAAAGACCCAAAGTCCCAAAGTAAATCTAGACCATCCATCAGAAGGGACATGTGGAAGCAGATCTTTCACTTCGAAGATTTTCCTCTGGGATATTTTTCACGCTTCACATTTGAAACTCATGAAACCCAGACTTTCGAAGAGAATCTGGACTATTCACCCATCATGACACATGGCGAAAAATCATTCACTTCGGAGATTTCCTCCAAGAGATTTTTCATTTTTCACATTCAAAACACCTGAAGCCCGAAAGTCCGAAGTGAATCTAGACCATTGATAAGAAGTCAACGAGAACCGTCAATCCTTACAACAAGTAAATATCACCCGAATCCCATATCGTCATCAGATCGATGACCAAGCTTCCTTACGGGAACGTAATTTCCTCGAGTGTTAATCTCTGTAAGCGGTCCATGTTGGCACAGGGGAAGACCTAGGGTTCAATGCTTCAATAGTGCACCAACAAAACCCTAACTACCAACCCTTTCGGAAACACCTGTGAAGCAGATGAAATCTCACCTGAGGTAGAGGCAGGGATGGTTGCAGGACTTCGATGTCTACAAACTTAGCTAGGACACATATCTATAAATGTAACAACTTAACAGAGAACTTAGCAGTTATAGTTCATTAGTATTCATCCTTAGTTTATAGCGCAACTAAACCCTAATAATAGATCATCGCAGTATTCACACAGATCCAATAGATTCAAGCACTAATCATACTAACATAGATCATATCTACCATTCATTCACACTATTCAACACTAAGATACCATATTATATCCTTCTAAGAATATATCAATGCACTAAGCATTCAATCACATAGACAAGAGAACAACCATAAAACACATAGCAACCACAACGCAGGATATACATGGTTCACCCCTACCTTGGGGCTATGTCCACCAACTCTTCGTATTCTTTATTAGCTTCTTTCAATATTATTACATGCACAAAGCCTCAAAACCAACTCCGCATAGGACAGGAGATCTATGCACCTCGCCAGATCCTCCTTGCCCGAGTTAGGTCCAAGCACAGAGCCTTACACAGTCTGTGCACAAAGCACTACAAATGAATTTCATTTAGCTCTGCAAGTCTCAACATACGATACACACAAAGCCTCTTACAATCACTTTCACTTATCTTAGCATCCCCTACTTACATCGCCTAGCTATCTATTTATACATTACAAAAGGGGCCTAAGCATGGGTAAAACCCATGGGCTGACATCCCATACCTATTACATGAACCCAAAACCCAAAAATCCCTAAAAAGGGGTCGAGATCCCACGATCTTTGCTTCGCCTTGCGCTCCTCCTTCGATAGTCTATCAAAGTCTCCAACACAGGTCAAACCTGACCAAGGATCCTCAAAACTTGGTCAAGGGCCAACGGGCCCCCAAAACTCACATGTGACTCATCCTGAGTCACTCTGGTCTGGGTAGCTTTGCTTCAACAACCTCGAGGTTGGCTCGAGCTGCTTCGACCCGTTACGACACCATGGCCTCCTGATCAATGAAATCTTGGATAACTGCTTCATTGACAGGTCCCTCTAAGCGTTGTTCATCTACAATGACGATTTTCTCCAATTCTGTTCCTTGGCCTTCAATCTCTACGAACAGTTGGCAAGCCTCATCATGTATAGGTTGGAGCCTCTGAGTCACTTCCATGAATTTGCTCTAAATGGTGTGGACCTGCTATTGAGTAGTGTGTTGTTATTGGGATCGCTTCATTCTCTCAACTACTGACTGGGGCTTCAACTATCCTGTACTGTTTCTACTTGTTGCTTTGCCTCCTGGGGTTGTGACTCCATTGCCTTCAATTCAGGATTCTCAGTGATTCGCTCGTAAGTCTGGGCACTGAAATCACTTATTTGTTTACATTCCATGGTGAGGGCCTTGATTCTGCTGGTATTGTTTGTTGTTTGTCTCTTCTACTTCGTCATCACCCACTCGGCTAGGTGATACTGAAGCAGTTCCTTCCGATGCATTGCTCAAGTTTTGTACCTCTTCAGTCTTCTTCCTTCTGTTGGGTCCATGAGTATCCTTTGCTTCATGAGTGGTCTCAGGATTGTCGATTAGTTCAGGGTCTGACATTTTTGTGGGGTTAGCAAGGATAAGGAGGTCTGCAGACCAGACCTTGGTTATCTCTTTGAGGTCCTCCTCTGTGAGCTTGTAGTATGACTGAAGCTCTTCTTTGTGCTCATCCGCGCACGCAGTGATATAAATGAAGTGTCAATCTGCGTGAAACTGCATGAGGGTTCGTAACCGATGCAGGGTGCTTGGCATCATGTGAGGGAAAAATTTGATAGCCCTCTTCAGTTGGATATAATATGTATGAAATACCGCATTCGACTGCCACTTTTTTCCCATATCAATCGAGTACCAGAGCATGGTGAAATTTGCCTGTACTATTTCTACTTGCTGCTTTGCCTCCTGGAGTTGTGAATCCATTTCCTTCAATTCAGGATCCTCAGTGAGTCGCTCGAAAGTCTGGGCACTACGATCACTTAGTTGTTTACATTCCATGGTGAGGGCCTTGATTCTTCTGGTCTTGTTTTTCGTTTGTCTCTTCTACTTCGTCATCACCCCCTCAGATAGGTGATACTGAAGCAGTTCCTTCCAATGTGTTTCTTAAGTTTTGGACCTCTTCAGTCTTCTTCCTTCTGTTGGGTCCATGAGTATCCTTTGCTTCATGAGTGGTCTCAGGATTTTCAATTAGTTCAGGGTCTGACATTTCTACGGGGTCAGCGGGGATAAGGAGGTCTGCAGACCAGTCCTTGGTTATATCTTCGAGGTCCTCCTCTGTGAGCTTGTAGTATGAATGAAGCTCTTCTTTGTGCTCATCCGCACGTGCAGTGATATAAATGAAGTGTTGATCTATGTGAAACTTCATGAGGGGTCGAAACCGATGCAGGGTGTTTGGCATCATGCGAGGGAAAAATTTGATAGCCCTCTTCAGTTGGATATAATATGTATGAAATACCGCGTTCGACTGCCACTTTTTTCCCATATCGATCGAGTACCAGAGCGTGGTGAAATTTGCAGCGAGGGTCTCAAAGGATCAATGTCCAAGAAGGTCACACCTTTCAGCATCTCCCAAGTGGTAAAGGTGATGAGGATCAGGAGCCAGCTAAAGTGGAACTCATAGCCCTGATCCTGAGCTTCACGATAGTATAATTCCAACTGGTTGACCAAGTACTTTTCCCAGTTCATTTCGAGTCCTTATACACATTTTCCGACGAGTTCAACAACAAATCCTGTGACATGTGTAGGTCTGTTCTTTCTCACAAACTTTCCTGTGATCAGCTGGCAGGCCATGCGTACTGCGCTATTTTGGATGGAATCTACCTTTTAGCCTCGAGTTCCTTTTTCTACATCACCATATGTGTCTTTTATATTCTGTGCTAATGCCGATATGTAGCCTTCCCTGGATAGAAGTCCTACGGGTCGGGTCCCTGCATGCTCAATCCGGTGATCTTATGGATCAGCATCGGATTGACTCTGATGCATCGATCTAGCCATAGGTAGTTGCCATGGTAACATGAGAGCAGGAGCTTAACACAAGCGTTAACCTCCTTGTGCCTTCCAAAATGTGGAATCTTCATCACATTCAAGAGAGTGGATTGCACGAGGTTTATAGTCCCTGGTTAGGGGATTATTTTGGAGTTCTTCCCCTTCGTCCTGGTCAAGTATTTGTAAGGAGAGAGCATACTATGGTTCTTGTGGTCTCCTAGGTTGAAGTCACTGAACTTCAACGTCGTGACATTATCTTGATGTGTTTTAACTACACGTATCCCCTTTGGGAAGTACATAATAACCATGGTGTAATCAAAGTCCCTCGGGACACTGTCATGACTCATCGCGCTAACCAGAGGTGGGATGTAGTCTGGTAAGATGGTCATGATTAACTTTACGTTCGCTAGGTCGTCTTTGTACTTGGTTCTCTTCTCTGTTGTCGGTCGGGATGGTCCAGATCCGCGAGCAGTTGACGAAGAGGCTTGCACTCCTCTCATGGATGACACTTGAATACCTACAAACATTACTTTTTCGGCCATGATATCGATGAGAACTTCTTCGATGAATTTCTCTACGGCATTGAGCTCGTCCGACATGCACGCTTAGATTGGATAACTCGGGTGGATGAATGAGTGTGTAATGAAATGGAACATGTGTTGATCTCAATAAACACAGCATGGTAGCAATGATTTGGCTTGGATACAATTCACAAATGTTTTCTCAACGCAACAGTTGACGGACTAGGTAGACACGATGTAATGGATCTCTCCAATGGACGAGAGGTCTTCATCAATGTGGTTATGTTCGTTGTGGTGCAGCCCTAATGATCTGATGGTGATTCTTCGAGCCATTACTATTGTTCTAACTGTTCAGGTCATCGGGCTAACGGTTATAATTCTTTCAACGGTTATATTGCTTCTCCATGGCGAAGTTCCATGTTGAGTTGTTCTGATATCCCAACGAATTTCTAGTTTTTCAAACCTTCCTTTTGCGAAGTTCCCTCTGGAATCTTCTGCAACTTTTCTATCTTTGCTCTCTTCTTACTGAGCTTCCTAGCCTTCTTCCCTGTGATATTCATTTTGGCATTACTCTTTCCATTTTGATTATTATCTTCTTTTGGCATAGTAAGGTCATGTTGTTGACATTATTTCATAGGGTCCAAGGGAAATACTTATTCTCTATCTGGGGTCAGTGCTTCAATCTTCTGTGAGTATTTTTGTGTTCTTTCAACTTCGGCATCCAATTTTCTGGTTCTAAATAGCTTCGATCTGTTCTCCTGTTCTTCAATCAATTGTGTTATCCTCCTGGTCATGAAATCTTTTACTTCTTGGTTCTTCTTCTCTAAGACTTCCTCTTCTTTTCTTCTGGTCTGATCCTTTTCAATCCAGGGTTTTCCTAGTGATATAGAAAATGGGGCGTTGTTCTCAATAAATTTAACAATCTCAAAATATTCCTCTGTCGATGTTCCATGAGCACTCATAGATATCTAGGTGAGTCTTCCACATAGGGTTATCATCTTTCCTTTAAATAATCCTATTCCTCCCAATGAAGCAATCATAGTAGGCTTTCTTAAATCTTCCCAAGTTCTTTTTGTCATGATATTCACCTGTGTTTCCTCATCCAGAACACAGTCAATGTCAAAGTCTCCTATTCTTGTTTCTATGCATTCTTTTTCTTTGAAGATATCTGATAAGTTTATATTTCGGTGATCATTTAGGGTTTCTTTCATTTGTAGCAATACATCCTCTGATTTTTTCTGGGGTTTTTCCATGTTCTTAGTGTCTTGACCTTTATCAAGGTTTTCTTGTCTCATATTCATTCTGTCAAGCTTAACAATCATTCTAGGGCAATCTAAAACTTCATGATCCATAGATTTGCAACAAAGACAACTAGGTCTTCTACCCGAGCATTCCTTAGCAAGATGTATTGGTCTTCTGCAACTGTAACAAAGGGTTAATCCTCGTTCTATTTTCAATGATCCCCAGCCTTTCCTGTACTGTGCACTAGGATCATAGTAGCTAACCTGCAAAAATTTCTTTCTAGGATCTTGCATCCATTTGTTAGTCCAAACATTCTTTCTATGCATAGGGATAAAATATCTTTCACTATTCT
>JZKD02S2273844.1:416604-441307 GCA_000966675.3 Picea glauca
CTCCATCGTATTCACACCTCCTCTCACTTTGAAATATGTCTTCACATGTCATCTATCCTCGCGCCCAATCATCCTGTCTCTTGATTGGATGCTTGCCTCCATGTCTCCCCTCATGTCCGATGGGACAACAACCATTCCAGTGAAGCTATTTCATAGGTACAGATGGCAGCTAACGGGGTCAATACAGAGTGCTCTTGGCTTCCGAAAGCTCAGGCATAGACAAAGAGCTAAGTCTCAGTCACAGGTCGATGCATATTAGTCCCAGAAACACTTCAACAAGATTTGTTCATGCAGCTGGTTATCTCTACTGGCCTCCAACAATTCACAGACATGCCGTCATTCAACACATAGATCTTCTCTGTCACTGCGAGGCCTATTTTCGGCCACTCAATTCCTCCATCACATGCATTAGTTCTGTCGTAGAGATAGTGGTAGTTTTATTTGATTAAGTCCAACATTTTCCTAGATTAGATGCAAGAGTGGTTTTCTGTGTATGATAAGAACCACTCTTGTTGATTAAGTCAAGTGTCTTATTGAAGTTAATTATTTGATTTATGAACATTTCCCTAAATTGAGGTCTCAGTCCCCTAAGGACGAGGGCCTCTACAAATCTTTTAAATAGTTAGTTTTAGGATATTGTAAAGGTCGTATTTTTGGAGGAAAGAATAGTAATACAACATACTGGTTGGACCCGTTTTATGAATGGATTAAATCTCTCTACCTAGTGAGCATCCTCTTGATGCCAATGTTTCGTTCAACTCTTCATGTGTTTTCATTCTTATCTTGAATACAGATTTTTATTTGTGCAACGAACATTTCATTTCCTTTCAGCTATTGTATGACTTATTTTTACTGATATGCAACCTGTCAAACAAATAATGCTTTGGTGAAGATTTGTTTTCTAGAACCTGTGGGAGTTATTGTGTTTTTATACATTTTTTATGTCTTGAAATAATATTTTAAGTATTGAACTTCTTACAACAAATTATTCATTGAGTAGTTTGTTGTTTCCCTCTATTTTATATTATTTCACTGGTCTGTCATTAGTGTGCCATCAACCAAGGAGGTCCCTCATCCATATCGTTATGCCAACCCAACCTTGCCTTTGTCTTGATAGAATAACCCTCTGACCAACCAACAAAAAGTTAAAAGAAGCAATGATTCTAAACTGATAGGTGGCCTAGATTTTCCCTTTAGCAGTTAGGTGCAAACCTTAGGACCAACAACAATGAAGGATGAAATGAAGGCATTAGAGAGGAGTGCCACATGGGACCTGGTAGAAATTCCAAGAGTCAGAAAAATTGTATGTTGCAAGTGGGTCTACAAGTTGAAGAAGGGTGTTGATGATAAAGTGGAAAGGTACAAATCAAGGCTGGTTGCGAAAGGATATTCTCAGAAAGAAGGTATTGACTTTCATGATATTTTTTCACCAGTTGTTAAGTCTGTTTCAATTCGAATTGTGTTAGCATTTGTTGCATTACTTGATTTGGAGTTGGATCATCTTGATGTTAAAACTGCCTTCTTACATGGAGATTTTGATGAGGAAATTTACATGGAACAACCTGAAGGGTTCGTTCAGAATCGCAACAATAAATTTGTTTGGAGGCTCAAGAAATCATTGTATGGTCTGAGGCAGTCGCCCAAACAATGGTACAAGAAATTTGACTCTTTCATGGTGAGCTGGAATTATACAAGGAGTGAGTATGATAATTGTGTCTACTTTAAGAAATTGAATAATGGCATATTCATTATCTTAGTATTGTATGTTGACGATATGCTTTTAACAAGAAAAATCATAACTGAGATCAGCAGGTTAAAGGCTCAGATGGCTAGGACGTTCGATATGAAAGATCTAGGAGCATCAAGGCAGATTTTGGGCATGGAGATATTTAGAGACAGGAGGAATGTTAAGCTTTGGTTGTCACAACAGAAGTATGTTGAGAAGATACTTTTGAGGTTTGGTATGAACGATGTGAAACCAATTTCAGTCCCTTTGGCTTCCCATTTTAAGCTTTCTTCAATTTTATGTCTTAGTACAAAATAAGAAAAGGAATATATGTCTTGAATACCATATGTTAATATAGTAGGAAGTCTAATGTATGTGATGGTTAGTACAAGGCCAAACATTTCACATGCAGGTGGGGTTGTCAGTAGGTATATGGAAAATCCAGGTAAAGAGCATTGGGCAATAGTGAAATGGGTGCTTCAGTATTTGAGAGGCACAAGTGATTACTGTATCACTTATAACAGTGGTTGTGAATTAGTCTGTGGATATGTTGATTATGATTTTGCAGGTGATTTGGACAAGAGAAGGTCAAGTTCAAGGTATGTCTTTACTCTTGCAAGTGGAGCTATTAGTTGGATGTCAAAGCTACAGAACATTGTTGCTTTATCCACTACATAAGCATAATACATAGTTGCTTCACATGCTTGCAAAGAGGCAATTTAGTTGAAAGGTTTGTTTGGTGAGTTTGGAAGGATGCAGGACAAAGTAAAGTTACTTTGTGATATTCAAAGTGCTATTCACTTGTCTAAGAATCCAGCCTACCACAGTAAAACAAAAACATATACCTATCAAGTACCATTTTGTAAGACAGATCATCGATGAACGTGGAGTCTCTCTTGAGAAAGTGCATACAAAAGAGAACTGCGCAGACATGTTCACAAAACCAACACTTTTAAAGAATCTACAATGGTTCTTGGCTTCTCTTGGCTTGCATAAAAGGTGATGAACAAAAGGAAGGAGCAAGGTATCAGTTTAATTGTTGTCAAGGTGGAGATTGTTGGAATTTGGTGACAACAAGTTCCTCCAAGGATGGATTTAGATCCTATTATTCTGCGTTGGTTGCAACTAAATAGACCAAGTTAGAATATGGATAGGAGTGCATTCAATGAATTAGTTTCTTGTGTAAATTACTATAAATTTTGGTATGCTCGTAGAGGCTGAGAGAGATGTATGAGTGAAGTGTTGTAAATCTCCATGATCTGAATAATAAGACAATCAATACCTTTTTTTGGTGGATGTAACCCAACGTTTGGGTGAACCATGTGAAATCTCTGTGTTTTTAATCTGTGTGATTATTGATTGTCTTATGTGAATTGTGTATTCCGCATTTGCAATTCTAACAGTTTGCAGTAGAAGAAAGTAAAGAGTGCACCCTTGAAAAGGATATGAGATGCAATAATTCAAATAACTGGCAGGTCTTGCATTACTTACAACAATAACAGAGGAAAAATTGCTTACTTAATGAATTATTGAGATAATATGATTATATTAGTTGTTATACTAAATTGCAATCAATCACTCATCAATAAATTACATAAGGAAATTCAGAGATATGGAAATACAGGAGAAACACATAACTCAAACTAAACAGAATTTGGAATCTTTGTATGCACCTGTATTAATACTCAAAAGGAGAGTTTTCTCTATTACATCCGGAAATAAGCATCCTTGAATGGATCTTAAATCTATGTATTTGTACAAAATTTGTCACAACTCAAAATAGTTGGAATTCTTACAATATTTAATTAAAATTGCATAATTCGGAAATAAGATAGCAATGTGTAAAATCCGATGATCTTTGTTGGGATTTTCTTCTGTCTCTTCACCTGCTAGAAAAACGTGTCTGTTGAGGGAGAAGGATAGTTGGATGGATATCTCTGCATGGCTCGTCAAAGAATTAATAACGGACGTAGGAAAAGTAACCGTCTGTGGGAAGAATGATAATGAAATGGGGGTAAGTGGGAGTTTAGAATGAGAGTGAACGAGATAGATGATTGTTTGAAAATGGAAGATAAGGAGGGTGAAAAGGAGAAAATACTGTGTATATTTTTCTACTTGCTTCCATCTATATTTGTTTTTCTATGGTCAATACACTGCTAGAATATGTTCAGCAATTCCACTTCAAGCCTTGAAGGTTCAATTGTTTCAATCACCTTGAAAGTGAATAACTTATTTTCTACTTGAGGTAGCCTTTCTTGGATTCTTTTCACTTCTCGAGTTGTGGCTTGTAATTGTAAGCTTGGATTCAGTAACCACTTATTGATTTTAAAAAGATCGATCTGCCTTATTTTCTGAATGGTTGCCAAAGTTTCCTCTTTGCTCTTTATGGAGTTATGCTGGTTCATTTCTATATCAATCTGCCCCAGGGCTTCCACGATATCACTTCCCTTAAGATCAATTAATCCTTTTTCTAATGGTGACAACGCTTCTAGGAAAGCCTCTTTTACTTCTCTGGCAAATATTTTTCTCTCTGTTAGATTGGTCTCCCAAGCCTTTGGAGCCATCTCACCTCTTATTTATTCAGAAGGAGAGAGCATAGGAAAATCAAGGACATTCTCTTTCTTCATTAATACGATGGCTTCTTGAAACTTAGCCTAGGCTGAGTGAACCTCCATTTCCTTGATATAGATGTCTTTCAGAGAAATATCCATTGCCTGGTAGCACTTTTGGATGGCATCTATCTTTAGAAAAAGATCCTACTGGGACATTTCCAGTTTTTCATTTATTTCCAGTGCTTGAGTCTGGAAGGTTGAACTATCTACTAAGGTTCCTTCAGTCAGGTATAATCTGGCCTGCAATTTCCCTATCAATTCATCATGTTGAGTGACTAATTCTTAGTTGGCCTGTGAATTTCGATGGATCTCCTCGAGGTTAGCCTGCAACTATTGGATTTGTTGTCGATCATGAGCTTTGATTTGCTCAAAGTCTTGGCTCATCTTATTCCTTACAGTTTGTACCATGGCCATTATTTGATCTTGCAACTGCCCCACCAATAATATTTTATGTCTTATTTTCTCTGCCAAATTATCCACAGACCATTGATTTGCAGTGGCAAAGGCACCCAATGAACCTGCAAATTCTTTTGCGAATTCTGAATGATCGCGATCATTTCCGTCATACAACATCCTCTACCTTTTGGTTATTACTCAGTCTTTCTGGTGTGATTCTATTTTGACGATGGCCTTTCATTTCTTGCTAAAGAAGAAATCTGAAGGAGGCATCTCTTCGGGCGAGATTAGGGTAAGATCACTTATAAAAATGATTTCGGAACTATGATTTACAAAGCTAGACTGTAGAGGTGTCAATGATGTAATAGGAGTACCAATCTCTGTAGATTGTTGTTGCTCTATTGTATTGGCAACAAGTGTGGTTGGTGTCGAAGGATGTTCTTGCTTTAGGTAATATTTGAGATGAGCTAGGGCCTGGGGGCTTAGCTATCCTGACAATGAGGCTTCTAATTATTGTGTCAAAACCTCAGATCTCTTTGGGTTTTCCTCAATATTATGTTTACCAGAGTACCTTGGTTCAAAACCTGGAGGCATAGATTTCTGTGTAGGAGGAGCGGCTATCGACTCTCCTTGTAGTACTTTTGGAAAACTATTTCGCCTGTGTCTTTGGAAACTGAGGAAACTAGTTTGTTGATCTAGGGACAGGGTTTGGAATCTGTCATATACCTCCTCATAAGACCTAACTCCCCTAAATATTTCATCATATGGGGATTTTTCATGCACATATATTTTCATGTTGAATTGGTCCAGGTGGTTCTCCACAATTTTGTGTGGGTCGTGCTTTTTGAATTTGATGTCAACCAATTTGACATCTTCCAAAGACGCAACCTTCACTTTGGAGTGACCGAAATCCAAGAGTGAAAACATGCCAACCTGGATAGGGAAAGTCAACCATACCTTTTTATGTGTTTCCTTCATCTCCTTGTTGATGCCTCCCATTACTGTCTGGTAAGCTACTTCTCTTCATACCATCTAGTCTGGTAAAAATTGTGAGAGAGCATGGGGAGGAACTGAGCATCCAAAAACCCTAATATAAGAGAAGTTTTCTTCAATGAACCAATATTCTATGCCCATATTTCCCATAATCCTATCTGAAATTAGAGGAGGTGGGTGACCATATAGGGCTATATGAATAGGAACCACTACATTGTGACAGATTTCGTAAAATAAATCCTTGGATTTTTCCTCCCACGACTTGGAATGGTAGAAGTGAATAGGCTCTGCACTGGTCGGGGTCCGGCTCCAATTCATCAATGGGAAAGGGTTCATGAAACAGATGGCATCCATGACATATGTAGACATATAGAAAGGGGCGGGCTACCCCTTTGATTTCACCATTTTGTATTCAGTAATTTCTTTGTCCAAGTTATCTGACAACATTTTGGCCTAATTAAAAGTGTATCCCTCAGCCACCTCGTGCATGATAGATACCCATTCCACCGGGAAATGAGAGGACTCTTCTTCCCAAACAATCTACAGAGAATCATGGCTATGTAAATCATGTGAGCGTCCAACAACGTTGTGGCATACATACCATGAGCGTCGGCCCTGAACTTCTCTGGGTGCCGGCACCAGGACCTAATTATATCGGGATAACTCTTGTCATATTGTATGCATTCCTTTTGCTTGAACTCCAACATAAATGAAACATTGTAATTGTATTTAGTATTGGGAGATATCTTATACATTACTTGGAGGTGTTCCGGTCGGAAAGAACCAATGACAACCTTCTGATGGTTGATGATGCTCCTGGTTTGGACGTTGATGTTTTCAAAGGCCCAACTTATCATGTCATTATATGGCATGAGTTTCGACCGCGTAGCTATCTTGTGTAGATATGAATGGGATATATGTATGACTTTATTTGCATAAGTATCATCTTCATCATCACCAAAATCCTTTGGACAGTTTAATATTTCTTGTTCCAGAACCTCAAACACCTGCATCCAAGATTTAACAGAGTCTATGGCTCGCGGCGTGGTGTCCGACAGAACATTCGCATTTGGATTTGAGTCCTTGCCAACCGCGTCATGCTTCTTCATCATTTTCATTGGTGCCATGATCTCTAAGAAATTAAGTGAGGTTACCTATTGCAAAGAAAATATGTGAGCTTTTCAAACTGATAAAATCTTGATAATTGCGGAAGGTGAAAATGAATTTGAAATCCAAGTGCTTTGATTTAAATTAGATACATTGATTTTCGTATAGCTTCACTGACGAAAAATTTATTAACTTTAATGTAAATGTCTACCTAACGATCCACAATCCACGTTTGAATCATTATCGTTAATTAGTCATAAATGCCATTAATATTCGGCGGTTTGTATTCGGGAGTTTTAGATAAGACAGAGTGAGAATTTCCCGAATCTCGAATCTGTGAAGGTTAATCCCTGGATAATCGCTTTTAAAACCTTAATTAAGCATGTTTAAAAAGGTGTGTTAACTTCAAGTGTTTCGGGAGTTCAGACTTCAAGAACTTTAAATGTAGCTCGAGAGGAAATCCCTGAAACCTGAAACTACGAAGTGATTAATTATCCAGTAATCGATTTTAAGTCTTAATTAATCATATTTAACTTTAAGTGTTTCGGAAATTCGGACTTCGAAGATTTTAAGATACAATGAAGGGTAAACATCTGAACCTCGAAGTGGGAAGTCATTATTTGTCTCTTGACCATGATTAACTTAATTAATTAAAGTTTAATACTTCGGTATTTTGGTGCTTCGATGATTTGTGAATTAGTTCTTTGTTATATTTCTGAAGGGCCATCTCCCTTAGTGACATGTCATAGATGAAGTCATTCTAGATGACGTGTTGAGAAAAGGGAGGTGCCATATGTTACTTGGAATCGTATGAGTCTTCAAACGAAAATGTCAGAAATGGGTGGCATGTGTCAACTTAGGGAAGATTCAAATGATACATGTGTACTACGACTCGTGTCCTTTAAAGATTTAGGAAAAGTGATGAACGGACACTTTCAGGTTTCGGGGCTTTTATCGTTAAGACTTATCGAAACGCCCAAAGCACAAAGCTCTAGAGTAACCTTTAGTGATTTACCTCTTTAACAACTAGGCGACTCCAAAACTCCGTAGATATTAGGATTGTTCGATCAAATGGAAAAACTTCATCAATGGCGGATATTGCGCGCCTTATTACTAATTAACCAGAAATGCATTTGATTTAAAATTCAAAAGTTATTTTCTAAGTTACCGTTTTGGGAAAGATTATATTTTCATGAAGTGGAGAATGTAAAGCTCAAAATTTCAGGATTATATGTGTTCCAACAAAGTCTAGGGTTGAATCGATAGAAGATCCTAGAGAAGAACTTGAAGAAAATCTCCAAGAAGGGAATAAACAAGAAGAACATAATTACCAACTTAACGAGAATTGTGACCTCAAAACGAGAACTCTAGCCCAAAAATATGATATTTTTGGGTTAAAAACACCAAAGTTAACTCTCAAATTAAAAAGTTGTGCTATCAATAGAACCCTTTTTTGGGGAGGTGGTTAAAATTGTGACTTGTTTGAAATCACACCCTTGACATTGTGAACAACACGCTAAAATTGACACTTGAATAAAAAAGTTATGCTACCAGTAACACTACTTTGTTTTGGAGTTAAAACTATGCCCTAACTGAAATTGTGGCCTCGATCACTACCGCAAATAAAACATTGAAAATCAAATCCTAAATCTGAAAATGTTATTACCTGATAATTTATTTACTCATTAATTTTATTTTCTTAATAATTTACATTAAGAAAATAATTAAATTGTCAAATGTCGCTAGCACGATTACATTTTGAGGGTTTCATTCTATAAGACAACCATTGTTCGAAACTTGTGGTAGTCAGGAGGAGATGCCGAAAAAATCCAACCATGTTAAGGGTCGGTATGGCCCAAGCCGAGTGCGATCCCGAGCAGTTTTGACAGCTTAAATGCCCCTGGATCGCAATTTCTTAGACCACAGGCTAGTCCCACAAGTAACAAACACATCAGCAAAGAATAATAATAATAATAATTAAATTTAAAAAAAACACACCCCTGAAAAAATTCTTTCTTTTTAAGAAAAAATAAATAAATTTTGTTGAAATAAATGCAAATCGCAATTTTTTAATAAATAAATTCAAAAAATAATTAAATTTTTATTTTTTTATTTTTAAATAAAAATAAAAATTAACTCTTAAAACATTAAATTTAAAACACAAAAATTTAAAAAAACCACCTAAATAAATAAATAAAAACAAACAAACACAAATATTGAAAAGAAATATTAAAATTTGTATACTAGAACTAAAAGCTAAAGAATAAGAACAACAATTAAAAACATTTAAAAACAAATCAAAATCAAAATTAAAATTAAAAAAAAAAATAACAAAATCAAAATAAAAAAAATGTGGGTTATAAACATGGGTGGGGAGGGGGCGATACCCGACATAGCCCCACTCCCCCGTGAGTTGGATTGAATGAATTCCAACGCGGGGGAGGCTCTAAATACCCATGCCTACGATCCACACTTTTTTTTCTTAATTTTTTTTTATTTTTTTATTTTTTTTATTTGATTTGCTTTTATTCGTTTTTAATTTTTTTTTTAAATTATGTTGTTATTTTTTAGTTTTAATTTAATAAAAATAACTAAATGTTTGTGTTTTTCAAATTTTTTTAAATAAAAATTCCAATTTAGTTTTATTTTTCTTTTTAAGTAGATTTTTTATTTTAATTTTTACTTTAGGTGGTTTTTTTTATTTAAAAAAAAATAGTGTTTTCACATCATTTATTTGTTTTAAATTTAGTGTTTTAACGGTCATTTTTTTTAAATAAAAACATTTTTTTATTATTTTTGAATTTTTTTATTAAAAAATTTTAATTTGCATTTTTTTAAGATTTTTTTTTTTTTAAAGAAAATTGTTTAGGGCTGTTTTTTTTTTTTCTAATTTAATCATTTTCTTAATGTAAATTACTAAAAAAATAAAATTAATTGATAAATAAATTATCAAGGAATAACACTTTTAGAATTAGGAGTCGATTTCCAATGTGTTCTTTGCGGTGGTGTCAGTGGTCAAGGCCACAATTTCAATTAGGTCATAGTTTTAACTCCAAAAAAAAAGTGGTGCTACTTGTAGCATCACTTTTCGATTTGAGGGTCAATTTCAGGGTTATGTCCGCAATGTCGCAATTTTAACCACCTCCAAAAAATGGGTGCTATCGGTAGCACCACTTTTTGAAATATGGGTAAAAATAGCCACTAAATGCGACCTCTAAAAAAACAAGAACTATGGAGAGTTCTCGTTAAGTTGGTAACTTTGTTGAAGAAGAATCTAAGGAGTTAAATGTCTCAAAGGAACCACATGTTGAAGAGTCAAAGAGAGAAGAACCAATATCTAAGGTTGTTGTATATCACCACCCACACCACTTAGAGAAACAACAATCATTAATGCCAAGGCATGGGAATCGGGAAACTTATTATGAATCAAAATGCAACCAAAGAGGAAACCAATATCGAGGCACATGGAGGACTAAAAGAAATGCATGGAAATATCATAATAGCACAACAAAAACATGGATCCAAAGAAGAAACCAGGGTCAATATTGAGGAAAGGCCATAGTTTGACCCCATGTCCACATTTCACTAGTATGGATGGATGCTCATGCATGGTACCAATTGACTACATTGCTTAGTAGGTCATATTATATGGCTTCTTCCCATGTTTCAAGGACAAAACATTCCAAGAATGATGGAATGGAATGTGTCTAGGGAGGATAATATGGGGTCCCTAGGGTGGTACCCAAGGGGGTAATGAATGCAATGTGGCCATAATAATGGAATAGGCCCACTATGTAATTAAATGAAAAGATATACTAATAAGTGTTCGTTGGCATAAGACCCCTAGGATACTCATGAGATAGTATAAATACACATGAGTATCATTGTATTGGATATGTGTTGCATTGTATTGTCTTGTAGCAAGCATGAATTGTGGAGTGATTTCTTCCATAAGGAGTATTTGATGGTGTTACCCTACCTTAAGGGTTCTTCTCTCTATATTATTGGTGCTATTTGTAGTGAATGCCTTGGTATCTTTGGTGTTTTAGGGTTTATTTCATCATTTTTATGGTGGATTGTCTCTTATATCTTTGGAATTTCGATGCACAAAACCTAAAAGGAAATAATATGATTCCTTCAAAACTCCCTTCGACACAATCACCCTCTATTTCATTGACATCATTATGGTTCTCTGGCTTATATCTCTTCAACAATGCTTTCCTCAACAAATCAAATCAATTCCTGATTCTAATTCCTCCCCTATTGTCAACATGCCATGTTGTTTCAATGACCTTCCATCTCTTCATCTTCCAAACCCATTCTTTCATTCTTTTAATTCTTGGGACATACTCTTTCCATAGTAATTCATTATTCACAAACTCATCACTCAATAATGCTACAGCCCAACTTCCATGAGATTTCAACAATTTCTCAACCAAAATTGTCCACGTATTCTATTCATCAATCAACTTTCTTTCGCAAGTAATATTCAATATATCCATTTTCCTTAAAAACTTGAACTTCTTGCAGAAATTTTCTCCATGTTATCATATTCTTTTATACAAACCTCAATTACATCATTACCTAGACAATAAATACATCTATGACCTTCATTGATGTCCTTGATTTCTTCATCAATATCATGTTTATCTGGACCATTCTCCTTCCTCCTTGAATAAAACATATCTTCAACATCTTCTTTACTTTCTAGTTGTTGTTATTCCAAATCAACATCTATGTTTTCTTTCACTTATGTCTTGTCTTTCAGCACTATAAATAATTTTTATTTCATAGCCTTCACGATTTGCCTCAATAGCAATCTCCACAATATGATTTGTTTCAAGGAGTGTAGCTTCCAACCATCTTGATTCACAATTCAAACTTTCTACCATTTCATTTTGATCCATAACAACCATACCTGTTACATATTCTTCATTCAATTTATGTAAATGGTGGTCTATTGTTTCTTCTTGGGTTTCAATTCTTCTTTCATCATCATTTTTAATTTGGAATTCTTGGATTGTAACAATCTTCTTGGTGGCAACATATTCATAACCTTCAAGGTGATACTTATGCAACATCTTTTCCATTCTCATCTTTTACTTGGTTTATCATCTCAATTTATGAATTGTCATATTCAACTTGTGTATTAGTAGTTTCATGATCTTTGGGTCCATATTCATCAATGATTTCTTTTAAACTTGTAGAAACAACAATATCAATAGCTTTAAAACAATCGTGAGTTCCCAAAGGAACCCATGGCTTCGACATTTCTTCTTGCATTTCACTTGGAATATTGTGCACCCTTTCATCATCTAATTCTTCTTTAAGAAAAATGTATGTCGGAGGATCTTGTCTCTTCTTCATCTCTTTAAGAGTTTTCCTAATTTCTTTTATATTATGGGGAATTCAAGGCAATTTCTTCTCATTCTCTAATGCAAGATAATGGTTTAGTGCTATATACACATCCTCTAACACTTCATTATTCTCACAAACCACATTCACATGCTACTTTCTATGTTGGGTTTTAAAAAATTCCAACCTTTCCCTTGTATTCAAGAGTTTTACTTTCCTAAGGAAAACTCTCCAATAAATCCATAACAATCATAACTTTCCTCCCCTCATTCTCATCCATCCCATCCATTTTTCTCTCATTTTATTCATTGTGTCTTCTTTCTCTAGGGTTGTTTTCTTCCACACCATATTACAGTAAATGTGATCTTCTCTTCTCTACAATTCTTCCTTATTATGGTTTTATTCAATCAAAAATTTGTCAAACACACCTCTAATTCTAGAGATGTTATTTCCTTGTGGCAGCACTATTGGTAATTCTCACCAATTACCAACTCTTATTTTTCCTGCCACATAACTTATCACACTAGAAATCTCTTTACCAGACTCACTTTCACAAAGGCCATACATAGCCACTATTTAAGGACACCTTTTCTTCAATGCAAAAACACAATATTTCTCTAATACCACTTGATGCAGTGGAGTGCGACCCCCCCTACAAAACAAATTCACTTAGATGAAGTACAATATCATACACCCAACAACGAATGAAATCCAACACACAAACCACAAAAAAATTAATGTCAATACACAAGAACACTTCCAACAACTAATTAAACAAGGTTTTATTAGAATCCAATGGCCAATGATCTTAGGCCGCTTCACAAAATAATGGAGAGCCAAACGCCCATTCAAAAAACCATGAATTTCTCTATATTCTACATAGACTCACTCTACAAGCTAATCTATAAGAAACCAAAGACCCCAATTACATCAAAGCTTTAGATATTTAAGCTAGACCAAGTGATTATTTGGTTCCCAAGACTTTTCATTTCATCAGGTAGATCAAACAAATATGTAATTCAAATTATGCAATCTATTTGTAGTCCCTTGACATTCTAAATATAATCCATAATTCGAAATTTTGATATTCAAATCCAAATTAGGAAACTATGCATGTGGGGGGGATTCTAGGCTATTTGCATTGCACTTGGTATTTGAATTTATTGACCCACTTAACTCAATAATTTCTTATGAAAATTTTATGGAAAGTAGAAGAATATGTCCTTTGTATCCTGTAAAAATTTAAGACTTTGGTTCCAAATAGTGGGTGCACGCAACACAAAATATTGAACACTTGTATCTAGAAAATTTTGAATTTTGTGCATGGTCTCTAAATTGGGCGCGACATTTAAACTCAATATTTTTTTATGAAATTTGGTAAGAAAATACATGAATGTTTCCTCTACGATATATCCAAATTTGATATATTAACTCCAAATCATGAGAGCACATCGATCAAAATATTGGTCCCGTGTTAGCAAAAAAATAGAATATGGAAATTACTGCACAATAGTTTTGAGCATCTATGCAACATCAAAATTTGTTGAAAATTTGTGACCGTGTAGAAATATGTACCCTTGACATATTGCTCAATTTGAAACCTTGATTCAAAAATATGAGTATGCGTCAATTAAAATACTAAGTCACTATATGTGAGAGGATTTCTCTGTCTATTGGTTCTAGGCTTGGATGCAAGGTCTAAAATCACTTTTTTCTTTTGAAATTTGGTGTGCAGGTAGACAAAGACCTCTAGTACAACATATCCAAAACTAAGTTTTTGATACTAAGGTATGAGTGTGTGTATATGAAAACACGATACCACTATTCTACATGCAAGAAATCTATTAAAAAAAAAAAAACTTGTAACAAAATTGAAACTAACTAAAAATGTTTTTTGGTGATGCAAGATTTCCAAAACCCTTGTGATACTCCTGCATCAATCTTATATATTTGATAATATTCGTTGTGCAAGCCTGTATATTTTGAATTTCTTTAGTGGTATTTTGGGGTGTATGGATCTTAGAATTATTAATGAATCCCCCACCACCATTGCTCTTCGGACCCTATTATGAGAAATCTTACCCTAAGGACATGCTAAGATCCCCTTTGGACCAAGACCCCTTTCTTTGGTCCAAATATGGAAGTGAACAAGTGGTTACTACTTTCCCTATAGATCCAACTCAACCAATCAAGCAAAAGAGAAGAACAATGTGGCGTACCTTATTACAATGTTCATCCTTGCTTCTCCAATTCCTAGGCTTGATCTCCAAGCTCCTCAATGCAACTAAAGTCCTGCAAATAATAGAAAAGGAACTCTTCCTCCTACTCTATATGATCAAATAAAGTAGATCTATATGTGAAGACTAAATAAAAAATAGACAAGCAAATGTATAACACATGAACTTGAAGGGAATAGGCCAAGTTTATATTAATTGGAAAGATGAAAAGAGACACTTGCAAAGCATGCTTGATGATGCATTAAATTCTCCATGCTCTCCTCATCCAGCACTTGCATGAAAGTCTTGAGATCAAAATTATGATACTTCAATGGATTCCTCTCTCTTTCACCATGTAAATGCCTCCAATTTATAGGCTTTGAGAGGCTCAACCATCTTGGTTATTTTTGGAATCAGTTGAGTATATGGATCCATAAGTTATGATTTCTTCCTTAGATAGAGTCATGTAGTAGGATTTGAGCTAAACCAACCCCATCCTTTCAGAGTTGTCCCTTAGAAAGAGGTGGGATTCACCATGATTTTATCTAACCAAAATGGTGCTCCATTAGAGCTTAATATAGGGTTCCATGTCACCCCCTTATCATGGCANCAAATTAGGAAACTATGCATGTGGGGGGAATTCTAGACTATTTGCCTTGCACTTGGTATTTGAATTTATTGACCCACTTAACTCAATAATTTCTTATGAAATTTTTATGGAAAGTAGAAGAATATGTCCTTTGTATCTTGTGAAAATTTGAGACTTTGGTTCCAAATAGTGGGTGCACGTAACACAAAATATTGAACACTTGTTTCTAGAAAATTTTGAATTTTGTGCATGGTCTCTAAATTGGGCGCAACATTTAAACTCAATATTTTTTTATGAAATTTGGTAAGAAAATACATGAATGTTTCCTCTACAATATATCCAAATTTGATATCTTAACTCCAAATCATGAGAGCACATTGATCAAAATATTGGTCCCGTGCTAGCAAAAAAATAGAATATGGAAATTACCGCACAATAGTTTTGAGCATCTATGCAACATCAAAATTTGTTGAAAATTTGTGACCGTGTAGAAATATGTACCCTTGACATATTGCTCAATTTGAAACCTTGATTCAAAAATATGAGTATGCGTCAATTAAAATACTAAGTCACTATATGTGAGAGGATTTCTCTGTCTATTGGTTCTAGGCTTGGATGCAAGGTCTAAAATCACTTTTTTCTTTTGAAATTTGGTGTGCAGGTAGACAAAGACCTCTAGTACAACATATCCAAAACTAAGTTTTTGATACTAAGGTATGAGTGTGTGTATATGAAAACACGATACCACTATTCTACATGCAAGAAATCTATTAAAAAAAAAAAAACTTGTAACAAAATTGAAACTAACTAAAAATGTTTTTTGGTGATGCAAGATTTCCAAAACCCTTGTGATACTCCTGCATCAATCTTATATATTTGATAATATTCGTTGTGCAAGCCTGTATATTTTGAATTTCTTTAGTGGTATTTTGGGGTGTATGGATCTTAGAATTATTAATGAATCCCCCACCACCATTGCTCTTCGGACCCTATTATGAGAAATCTTACCCTAAGGACATGCTAAGATCCCCTTTGGACCAAGACCCCTTTCTTTGGTCCAAATATGGAAGTGAACAAGTGGTTACTACTTTCCCTATAGATCCAACTCAACCAATCAAGCAAAAGAGAAGAACAATGTGGCGTACCTTATTACAATGTTCATCCTTGCTTCTCCAATTCCTAGGCTTGATCTCCAAGCTCCTCAATGCAACTAAAGTCCTGCAAATAATAGAAAAGGAACTCTTCCTCCTACTCTATATGATCAAATAAAGTAGATCTATATGTGAAGACTAAATAAAAAATAGACAAGCAAATGTATAACACATGAACTTGAAGGGAATAGGCCAAGTTTATATTAATTGGAAAGATGAAAAGAGACACTTGCAAAGCATGCTTGATGATGCATTAAATTCTCCATGCTCTCCTCATCCAGCACTTGCATGAAAGTCTTGAGATCAAAATTATGATACTTCAATGGATTCCTCTCTCTTTCACCATGTAAATGCCTCCAATTTATAGGCTTTGAGAGGCTCAACCATCTTGGTTATTTTTGGAATCAGTTGAGTATATGGATCCATAAGTTATGATTTCTTCCTTAGATAGAGTCATGTAGTAGGATTTGAGCTAAACCAACCCCATCCTTTCAGAGTTGTCCCTTAGAAAGAGGTGGGATTCACCATGATTTTATCTAACCAAAATGGTGCTCCATTAGAGCTTAATATAGGGTTCCATGTCACCCCCTTATCATGGCAGAGGGAGCACCGACACTCCCTAAGCATGGGAAGAGGAGCACCAGTCTTCTTAATTTCCAAAAAATGGTCAAATTCCTCGGTAAAAAACATGTTTCGACTGTCAGATGATGGAGCTTCTTCTTCTAACGTGACTTAGGGATTGTGACAAATGTATTTCATGATGTCAAGGGGTTGGGACACTTATAAAAATGAATGCGACACTTGGTAATATGCATACAACACTTAGAAAAATGAATGTGACACTTGGTAAGGTGCATATGACACTTGTGACAGTGCATGTGACACTTAAGAAGGTGCATACATGAATTTGCGACACTTAGGGTGAGAAACTCAAGTGTGACATTTTGGTGTGTAACATATGACCTGAAACACGTTACAAATTCTTCAATGCAAGGGTGTTGAACGTGGCAGAAGTTGTGAACAATCATCAGTTAGTATATAAATATGTTCCATTTATGAGGCAGGCATATCTATGCTTGGAATACGATATGACTCAAAGCATGGTCGCCGACCAATACACTATGGCCCATGAGAATAGTGACTAAGGATATGGCCACCATAGATACAATTTGGATCCATACCTCCATGACATGGACTGATCGCAGCCATGAAAAATACACAGTGGAGATACGAGATGATAAAACATAGCCATGGATCAAAACAATGTGGATCTATGTGAAAATATATATATCAATAAGATTGTCAGCTTGGTGATTGTACTGAAATCTTTTACATGTTAAATTGATCTACATCGCAACCTGGGAAAAGCACATAACATAGTGAGCGCACAACCCAAGGTATTCGTCTCGATCCCGATGCGGTAAAAATATAACCATGTGAATAGATTACTTGATGTCGAACATGGTAGAAACCACTTGATTATCAGTCATTGAGGTATATCATTAACAAGTATGAGAGAAATCACCAATGATGACAATGACTCCCAAGGTACCTTAAGTACATTCCAGCAAATGTGAATAAATGAGCTGATGTCGAACATTCGTGGAATCATCTGATTAAAGATCAATGATGTAAACCTATTGTTGAAAGCGAGAAGGAATGCCACTGAGGCATGTAGGTCCCAAGCTACTAACTGGTTTCTAATTCTAATTCCTAGATAATGTTATGAAGTTGATAGGAACAAACTCGTCGAAGGAGTGCCATGATGTATCCCTCATCATCGAAACGAAAATGATATAGGAAAGTGATGTGAGATGGTGGATGAAATGAGTATGGACTAACACAGGAAATGGAAACTGGTAATATCGCAGATGGATGGTTTGAAGTGAATCTTCCCTTGAACATTATGAGGCACAACAACTGACTTAGAAGCATTGACTCGACAAGTACCAAGAACATAATGTGAATGAAAATAAGAGCACTCATATACTAGAAAAAAAATTATAGAGACACATGGAATTGGTATGACTTAGAGAAAATCAGATTACCCAATTGTAAGGCGAGACACAAACAAGTGCCATGTTCAAGGGAAACAATAGCTTCCATAAAGGATTCCAAAAAAATTGACCCATTTNGCACAATAGTTTTGAGCATCTATGCAACATCAAAATTTGTTGAAAATTTGTGACCGTGTAGAAATATGTACCCTTGACATATTGCTCAATTTGAAACCTTGATTCAAAAATATGAGTATGCGTCAATTAAAATACTAAGTCACTATATGTGAGAGGATTTCTCTGTCTATTGGTTCTAGGCTTGGATGCAAGGTCTAAAATCACTTTTTTCTTTTGAAATTTGGTGTGCAGGTAGACAAAGACCTCTAGTACAACATATCCAAAACTAAGTTTTTGATACTAAGGTATGAGTGTGTGTATATGAAAACACGATACCACTATTCTACATGCAAGAAATCTATTAAAAAAAAAAAAACTTGTAACAAAATTGAAACTAACTAAAAATGTTTTTTGGTGATGCAAGATTTCCAAAACCCTTGTGATACTCCTGCATCAATCTTATATATTTGATAATATTCGTTGTGCAAGCCTGTATATTTTGAATTTCTTTAGTGGTATTTTGGGGTGTATGGATCTTAGAATTATTAATGAATCCCCCACCACCATTGCTCTTCGGACCCTATTATGAGAAATCTTACCCTAAGGACATGCTAAGATCCCCTTTGGACCAAGACCCCTTTCTTTGGTCCAAATATGGAAGTGAACAAGTGGTTACTACTTTCCCTATAGATCCAACTCAACCAATCAAGCAAAAGAGAAGAACAATGTGGCGTACCTTATTACAATGTTCATCCTTGCTTCTCCAATTCCTAGGCTTGATCTCCAAGCTCCTCAATGCAACTAAAGTCCTGCAAATAATAGAAAAGGAACTCTTCCTCCTACTCTATATGATCAAATAAAGTAGATCTATATGTGAAGACTAAATAAAAAATAGACAAGCAAATGTATAACACATGAACTTGAAGGGAATAGGCCAAGTTTATATTAATTGGAAAGATGAAAAGAGACACTTGCAAAGCATGCTTGATGATGCATTAAATTCTCCATGCTCTCCTCATCCAGCACTTGCATGAAAGTCTTGAGATCAAAATTATGATACTTCAATGGATTCCTCTCTCTTTCACCATGTAAATGCCTCCAATTTATAGGCTTTGAGAGGCTCAACCATCTTGGTTATTTTTGGAATCAGTTGAGTATATGGATCCATAAGTTATGATTTCTTCCTTAGATAGAGTCATGTAGTAGGATTTGAGCTAAACCAACCCCATCCTTTCAGAGTTGTCCCTTAGAAAGAGGTGGGATTCACCATGATTTTATCTAACCAAAATGGTGCTCCATTAGAGCTTAATATAGGGTTCCATGTCACCCCCTTATCATGGCATAGGGAGCACCGACACTCCCTAAGCATGGGCAGAGGAGCACCAGTCTTCTTAATTTCCAAAAAATGGTCAAATTCCTAGGTAAAAAACATGTTTCGACTGTTAGATGATGGAGCTTCTTCTTCTAACATGACTTAGGGATTGTGACAAATGTATTTCACGATGTCAAGGGGTTGGTACACTTATAAAAATGAATGAGACACTTGGTAAGATGCATACAACACTTAGAAAAATGAATGTGACACTTGGTAAGGTGCATATGACACTTGTGACAGTGCATGTGACACTTAATAAGGTGCATACATGACTTTGCAACACTTGGGGTGCGAAACTCAAGTGTGACATTTTGGTGTGTAACAGATGACCCAAAACACATTACAAATTCTTCAATGCAAGGGTGTTGAACGTGGCAGAAGTTGCAAACAATCATCAGTTAGTATATAAATATGTTCCATTTATGAGGCAGACATATCTATGCTAGGAATACGATATGACTCAAAGCATGGTCGTCCACCAATACACTATGGTCCATGAGAATAGTGACTAAGGATATGGCCACCATAGATACAATTTGGATCCATACCTCCATGACATGGACTGATCGCAGCCATGAAAAATACACAGTGGAGCTACAAGATGATAAAACATAGCCATGGATCAATACAATGTGGATCTATGTGAAAATATATATATCAGTAAGATTGTCAGCTTGGTGATTGTATTGATGTAGTGTCCCCAAGGCCGAGCCCCGTTACAGATCATGTTATATGCAAAGAATTGTAAATGTGTTCTATAGGATGGTGAGACAAGTTTTGCATAAGTTGTAGGCTTATGTGTTTTGATAGGCCAGGGAGCCTACGTGTTGAAGGCCAGGAGCCTGTTGATGTACTTGTATGTATGCAGATCAATTAATAAAATATAAACACCGCCAGTGCAGACCGACCACGATGAATGAGTGATGGGGGATTGAGTGTCCACAGAGTGGGAAAGGAATTAGGGGCTGGAAGGTGGGAAAGGGGTTGAGTGTTGAGCCTAGGGGCTAAGCCTAGGGGGCTTAGGCCTAGAATAATATTTTAATATTATTTCCAAAAAGAGCCATGTGCATATTATTTTATCCGAAGTCCTTTGGAAGGACACGTGATTTCCCAAGTGGTGGGAGGAAGGTGTACGGATGGAATGCATGCAGTTTCCAGGGTGACAAGTGTCAACCCTGGTGCATGCAAATAAAACCAATGTAGTAAGCTGTGAGGGGGTTCTGATCCATTCGATCCAACTGTCCTGGGGAGATTCAGGGAAGCCATCTGCCAGAATACCCTAGTTTAACTCTGAAAGCCGTAAAGCATGTGGTTGTCCGAAGAAACCGTGTACACCCTGTCCAGAGTTGGGGAGTCTGTGCGTGTCTCCGAGAAAACCCGTGTCTCTGAGAAAACTCGGGTGCGCATTAAGCCTATGTTGAATTTGAGTGGAAGGATCTTTGTTATTCAGGGAAGCTGAGCTAGCCTGTGTGTGAAGTCCCTGTTCTGAAATCATCCCGTGAGATCATCCTGTGACTGCTGAACCGTTTTGGGAAGCCTTTGTCTGTGTTCCCCGTGGATTTTTGTGACCACATAGTACTGGACTGCGTGAGGCTTGTTGGCCTGTGAGCGACTCCTCCAGGTGAGAGAGTGCGCAGAGGGAGAAGAGAACTCCTGGAAGGAACCCTGTAGCTTCCATAGAGCCCGGAGAATTCCGGTCCGGTCTGTTCCTATAACCCAAGGTAACGGAGACTAGAAGCCGAAGGACTTTCTAGGTGACAAAGAAGGTGCACTCTCCTGGGGTGGAACAGGCATGTGGGGAATGAGGGTCTGTGGGCAGTGAGCATGGGAGATTCCTGGGAGAGATTTCTTCCTGGTGATGTGTATGTGTTATATTCCCTGTATCCTCAGCCTAGCCTAGGATTCCTTGCCTTTGGGTGGAGCTCGGTCCCAGCTCGGGAGTGACCCACTGTTGAGCTGATGAACAGTGTGGTCTAAGGCTGGGAGGTTCATGGAAGGCCTTCACTTGGTTGGTGAATTCTACAGTTGTTCAAAGATAAGTATCCGAATTATGTTTTTATCACATTTGGCATGACTATGTTGTTCATGTATCATGTTTTCCGCTGTGTAAATGAGTTACTGTGGAATGCTATGGAATGTTTAATTATAGCAGTAACCAGATATGTTTCACTCTGTAATTTAAATGTGTTTAATTGTGTTAAATGCATGCACCTATAATGTCTGTACAAATTATGTAATCATTCATGTATAGTATGGTAACTGAGAGGTTTGGAAACCTCGGTAGTGAAAGGGTACACTACAGAGTGGTATCAGAGCTAAGGTTTCGACACTGAGCCTAGATGGACCAGTTGAGTGGTCTTTGGACTGAGGGTGAGAGGATAAATTGTGTTTGGAGGACCAATTTCGGACCCTAGTTTGCGCTGAAGCATCAAGGAGATACTTGACGAGTTGTTAAGCTCGGGATGTTTAAGCGGTGTTGTGAAACCGCAGCTGGTATGGTCTATGACCACAGGGAGACAGGTCTCTACACCAATGGTGTTAGAACCATCGGATCTGTTCGGAAGGGAAGGCGAACCCTTGTAACCGTCAGATCTGGAGAGCGTGCACAAGGTTTAAAGCCTTTGGATACTACACAGGAGTTTAAACTCGGGAGGATCGTGAGTCGTAAGATCCCTGTGGGATTACCCGTCAACCGTCCGAGTTGACAGAAGTTGCGCAGGACTTAAGTCCTCATGGGTAGAGGAGAAGTCTCGGAGAGGCGTCAGGATTTTAGAAATCAAGAGAATCGAGACCTTGTGATTCTCGAAACACCGAAGAAATCATAGCCATAGGATCTCAAGGAGGACACGTGTCAGAGTCCTGGAGAGAGTCAAAAATCGGAGAATCGGAGTTCTCGAGCACCTAGGAATCTCGTCACATGGAATCGCGATCCGCGATTTCGCGACAAGATATGGATCGTTCATATTAGGGAACACGTGGCAGAGATCTACCATCGGGGAAAGTCCCGACAAGGAGTAAGTCCATCGGTGTTTGAAGTTCATCGGGAAATCAGGAACCCCGGTGACGAGTGAGTCATACACTTTGAAACTCCGAACCCTGAAACCGCGATAAGCGGTCAATTACGGTCACGGGGTAGAGGTCACATGGACCTGACTTAACCACGAAGGGTTAAAGAAAAAGGCGCGTCGGCATATCGGGAATCGGGATATCGGAGATCCCGGAAGCAAAGGTTTCGTACATTGGAAAATCGCGATACGCAATTTCTTGATAAGGCCTAGGAGCGTGGGGCCACACCGACTGTCAGGAGGACAGGTGGCAGATTTTTAGCGACAGGCAAAAGGACTGTTGACAAGTCAATGACTGGGACCCATCGGGGATCCCGTGAGCGTATGAGCATGACATTGAAACCACCAAAACCCGATGGGGTAGGGTGGAGGTCATATAGTATGGTCATGTGGACCAGAGGCTGAGCCAGGAGAGCTAGCCAGTGTAAAATCACATCGGGAATCGGAGGATCGGAGGTTGCGAACGCATGTTCATCACGACATCACAAATCCCGAAACCCTGATAGGAGGATTGATCACAGTCATGGGCAGTGGTCGTATGGTGAGGCTATAGCCGGAGGGATAGCACTGACGAAGTCCATCGAAAATCGGGAAATCGAGAATTCCGTTGTCAATCGTTTTGGCACATTCAGACTTGCGAAACCCCGAACCCCGATAAGGGATAAGGCCAGGGTCATGAGTCAGCGGTCATATCGGCCAGGGCTTAGCTTGGAGGGCTAAGGCATATCGGAGATCGGAGAATCAGGGGTTTCGAAGACATGCACCTATTGATAGCGCGAGTGTCGAAACTTCGATAGGAGTAGTCACGAGAGGGAGACGGTCACGGTCGTGGCATATGGTCATATGCGTCAGGAGCTAGGCTCCGGAGGGATAGCACGTAAAAAGGGGTCATCGGATATCGGGAATCCAAAGAGGATAGTGACCCTCGACATCAGGAATTGCGAAACCCGAAACTTGAAGTCCCGAAATAACTGAAATTGAAGTTTCAGACACCCGAAAAACACAGAGCCAGACAGAGCTCAGAAAACTTATGAAGTTGAAATGTCTTTCGTTTTGTTCATAATAGTTATAAACGTTGTGGATTATTCATGAATTTTAATGGCCTGACAATTTTGAATTGGATTGCACAGTGCGTGTTCAGAATACAACAGAGGCCAAAACTCCAGTTAATCAACGCCGAGTATGGAGTGGGGAAGAGTGCAAATTACCCCTGAAATGGAAGACGAGCGGGAAGGAAAGGATGTTAACCTAGGAGTCGAAGGATCGAACTCTAATGGGCATGGAAAGGAGATGGATAAGGAAGGACATATAATGAAAATCCTTGAAGGATTGAAAAGAGAGTCCAAGGAGCATCGAGCTGATAGCCGAAAGCTCATGAAAGTCAAGGATTGGCAAGGAAAATTAAACCTAAGATTCTTGCAGAGTCTAGAAAGAATAGAGAAGAAACTTGAGAAAGGAAGAGACTCAAGTATGACGGAGAGTCGTAGAACCCATGGTAGAAGAAGTAGATCGAGGAGTGGTAGTCGACGTCACAGTCGCTCCCAAAAACATTCGAACAGGGAGACACATAGCAGTTCGAGCCCGTCCCCTACCAGAAAACATCAGAAATCTGGAAGAGAGGAATTGAAAGGAGAGATGAACAAGATTAAGCCTCCAACATTCAATGGAGAACATAAGAAGGAGGAAGATGCCGAGACATGGTTGTTGGGCATGAAGAAATACTTCCAGCTGCAGAATTATTCTGCCCATGCAGAGGGAAGAATTGCAATGTACCAGTTGAAAGGAAAAACGTCCATGTGGTGGGATCAGTTTGTGTAGGTGCAGCACATTCAAGAGAAAGAGGTCACTTGGAAGGAATTCAAGAGGTATTTCGAGAAGAAATATCTGACTAAAAGATACTATGAAAGAAAGATGAAGGAGTTCTTCGAACTCAAACTAGGTAGCATGACCATTGATGAGTATGAGCGAAGTTTTCTGGAACTGTTGAAGTATGTTCCATTCATC